>PQXN01000505.1:0-16017 GCA_004786275.1 Botryotinia convoluta
TTGTTATTTTTGATTTAAAATAATACTTAATTTATTCTTTATTAAAATTTAAAGATTCTTATAAAGATACTCTTTTTAATTTCATTTTTGTTTTTTAATGAAAGTTAAAGATTAATCTAAATTAAGTAGAAAGATTCGCGTTTTTATTAATCTTAGATTAAGTTAATCTGATCTCTAAAACAATCTCAACTTCAATTTTCTTCAACACAATTTCGATTTATTTAACGGAATCAACTTCCCTACGGGGAGAGAAGAGTCTCCTTTAAGAATAACCTTTTCGATCTGTCCGTTAGACTTCTCAATGTCTTCCGAAAATAATTCAGACTTCACCGGGGAAGATACGTGTTTACCAAGATCAAGATTGGCCTTCGATTTCAGAGTAGTCGAAAGACCGATTTATAAACCAAATAGCGGTCCACCGCTTCAACCAATTTCACTCATTCCTCCTCACGAATTAAAAGGAATTATTCTCGACTGTTTTCCGTACCCGAAACCAAACGACCCTAGCCACTTCCTAGTGGGCTATGAACAAGAGCCACATAATCGCATTATTATACACCCAAATAATATACGCAATTATGTATCAGAATATACTTTGGAAAATTGGGAGCATGAACGGAGCACTGCAGAAGAGAATCGTCTTATTAAAGAACTTCAACCTCGTTTGATAGCATCAGAAAAAGCAAGAGTATTGCGAGAATTGAAAAAAGCTGGAAAATCACGTGATGATCTCAGGGAGGAGGATGCCGAACAGTATCAGGCTTTGGGAATGCCGAAGAAGAGGGGCAGGCCTAAGTCTATGGCGAGTGTTTTCAAGCCAGCACCGAAGCCAGTATCCGATCAACCAAGTAGGAAGCGTGGACCTGGAAGACCTCGGAAAGTGGTGTCAGTTCAAGTTATTTCACCTACTACCTCTCATCCTCATCGGCCTTCTTTGTCTCAGCCATCCTTATCTCAGCCATCTCTATCTCAATCATTTGCTAAAGCACCAAGAGCAATGTTGGAGCATACAATTGCCGACTCGACAAGCGAAGAGGAAGATGAAGATGCCGATTTAGCGCTTGATGATCAACTCAACCAAGAGGCAACCCATATATCTAACACCGCTATGAAGTCGTCTACTATCCTGAGAGTTACGAGTCCGGAAATACAGCAGTCTAGTCAGGGTCACATAAACAAGACCCCTGTTCAATCACCACAGAAGTACGAATCCTTCAAGATGTCACCCCACGATCGTCCCAGGAAAGCTGCAATTCTTCCCGGCATGAGTGTAAACGCATACCCATACGACAATTTAAAGTCCAATGCTAGCAACAATAAAAAGAGCATGAAAGTCGATAAAGGTCCAAGCGCCCAGAACCAATCTCCAGCAAGCCTTCAGTTACCCATTCTATCAAGTGGCGAACAGTCCACTGGTCGCACATTTCAAGGCACAAGTCAGAAGCCTCAATCTAAAATTGTCGATTACTTCAAGGATTCTGGTACTAAAACCCCTGCTTCGAAGACGCTTGATGTGAACCGAAATTACGAGCCTTCGTCTAGTTTGAAGCGAAAATCTTCTCCATTTATAGGACGAGAAGGTGAGTCAAGTGGAAAGCCTCGAAGTAAAACTCGAAGACTTGAAAAGGCCTCCGATGAGTATTTTGATGCCGAATACAAGGAACCTTCGAAAAAGAGGTCTGGATCGCCCACCATTGAGAATTATGAAACAAGCTTCGAGCCAAGATCAAGTGCACGGCATGGAAGCGATGCTTTCAATCTCCGTAGCTCTAGAAGCAGAAGTCGATGACTTGAATCTTCTCCTGGTAATAAAATGGAGCTCGAAGATGAGGATGAGGATGCGGTTGAAGATATGGATGAAGACGAAGGCGAACAGAAAGAATGACAAGAAGCTTTTGGCGGCGAACCGCCAACATGGGATGTTAAATCAATCTTGGATCACAAGTATGAATGGAATGACAGTGACAACAAGCAAGAACTATGGTATCTTGTCGATTGGGAGGGGAATTGGGACCCGACATGGGAACCTGCTAATGGTATCTCGGAAGGGGCCGTCGATGAGTACATCGCTTCGAGACAAGCTCAGGGACTTGGTAATCTCTCTGTTTCGATTGACGCGATAGATATAGGTGGAAATAGTGATTCGTTATCGCGAGGCGATGATCTAGAACGCAGTATTGAGGACGACGCGTACTCGTAGTCTTTGTTCTAGGGGAGAAGTCGAGGACGTTAGGGTTTGAAGCAAAGGAGATAGCAAATTAAATATCGAGCAACGAATCAAAAGTTGGGAGATGGAGTTAGGGGTGTAGATAACATTTTATCTGGCATCGGTGGATCATTAGAAGAATTATAATAAGAGGCGTCTGAGACTATATTTGGGAGATTTGAGGCACATTTGGCCATTATTCGCAAAACGACTCGAAGTCTTAGGTAGGCAACGAGAATGGTGATTTTCATAATTATTACAGATACCCAATAGCATACCGCATTAGCAGTTTTCCCGAGATTTTTGCAGTGGCATTCGTGCAGGGTGTTTTTGAGGTCTAGTCTATGCATGAAATACCAGGAAGAGCAAGTGCTACCAGGATTTATGACAATTAGGCAATTGATCGCTAATACGGGGTGTACCCCGCCTCTGACCCCCACGCGTAGCTCGCATTATCGACGTTGAGGATTGGGGACTCGGGCTCAAGATATATAAACGATCACAGCTGTAATATCTGCATTTAATTGAAATAAGATACTTCCATTCTTGCTGCTGGACTTATCTTTCAATCTCGTTATTTGAAAGCCATTTCTACGTTCATCTGCTTTATGTAAGCATGCTGAGCCGATTACCAACTTCATTCATCTAGATAAGCAAACTATTATAAAAACTTTGCCACGCCATTCTTACCTAGTTCAGAAAATGGCATCTACAAAAGTGGATCTCACCTCTCCCGAACCCTACATCACTCCCGCTGAGATCTACAGCGGTACCTCATTCAAAATCGGCGGCAATCCCAGCCCAGATGCTCCATCATCTACCCCACGAATAACTCTCCGTATAGCAACCGGAGGAGCTGGTCAATCCGGGCTTATTCGCGCTCTTGCCAACAAGTTTATCGAGTTCGAGATAGACAGAACAGGTTGTCCACGATTCAGTATCGCATGGTTATTATCAGATACGTCTGCAAGTTTCAACTATTTGGGAAGTAGAGCGGCGGATTGTAGCATCACTTATCATAAGACTGCAGAGGAGATAGCTTTAAAGCAGGGGATTGCGGAGAGGAGGGAGTATGCTTGGAGAGATCATTGGTTGCTTGTTGGTAAGTTCTGTGGTGATTAAGTGTGGCTACTATATCTGTCGTTCCGATTCGAAGATGAAATCGAGCTTTACTTTGATATGGCTCATCACGTTCTGATAGTTGACAGGGCCAAAACAAAATCCTGCCGGTCTTCCTCATGATAGCACAGACGACTCTACAATATTTGATATATTCGGTCAATTATTTGTGGCTTGTGTTGAAAATCCAAACATTAGATTCTTATCCCGATACGATAAATCGGCCGCCAATATTAAAGAATCTTCTATTTGGACAGCTATCGGTCAAACTCCGTGGGCACATCCATATTCAAGTTGGTATCATTGCTACATAGAGTTTCCATTTGCTGCTTTGAGAGCTGCATGTGCGCTAGGCGAGTACACAATTACGGATAAGGGTACATGGTTAAGTATTGAAAGAGAAATTAGAGATAAGATGAGTATTTTTGTATGCTATGGTTTCATCTCCAAAATGTGTGTTGAGCTAATGTATTGTGTAGAAAGCGAGCACAGATGCCCCAGATGATCCATTATTGAATCCTGCACATATATTAGTAGGCACGAGAGGGAAAAACATAGCCATGGCTCATAAATTTGCAGATTGGATGATAGCAAGGGATGGTGGACAGAAGGTTATCGAGGAGTTTGAAGTGAATGGTGCTATCTTGTACACTGGTGCACCAAACTCTTAGGAAAGCAAATACAGTGAATCAAAATTCTTGGTAAGTTCCTTCGTTCAAACCATCTGAACAATTTGTTTTGAAGCATTCCAGAAACTTGAAGTTTTGGCTGAAGGCTTAAGGGATTTGGAATATTTGGAATCTTGGAGACTTCAAGTTCATCGCCAAGTATAGATTTATTGGAAAATTGTAGATTTGCAATCAAGGTTGATTCTACATGATTTATCGCATGGATTACGTCCGGTATTGTCATTCACTCGTCTTGAGAAAGGCATCCTCTTTCTTCTATGTCACAAGCTGAATAAGAGGGGCTAACACGGCAAAAATAGATATCTTGAAACACTCAATCTGAATGAATATAATGTAGAAGTTCAATCAATAAAATTTTTGCTAGCGAGGCTTAATTCTTCCACAACTACGAACCTTGGATGTTATGGGAATCAATACAATCGCATATACATCTGAGAACGTGAGTGAGTTGAAATTTGATTCTTTCTTGTCAATTCTAAAATCTAATTTCTTCATAGCATACAAGTCCCACACAATCTCACAACCATGGACGCTCAAGGCAACAAAGAGGAGTTGGATCGACGCTTCGAAGTACTCTCTACTAGTACAATCGTGCACGATAGAAGGGGATCAGCAAAAGTCGGGTACCTCCCATTCGTCAAGACTATCATCAAACAAGCAATAATCCCAAGACAATCATCTGCTGGCGCATCCGACACCTTTCCACTTGATATACAACAGGAAATATGCAGGAGCCTCGATTTCGAAAGCATAGTAACATTTAGTCAAACAAGCTACGCAGCGAAGATCATCGTCGACTCCGTGTTTCCCTTTACAGAAGTCACGTCAAAAGCCCCTCGCTTCTTGAAAGCTATCGCTGAACTAGGATTAATGCATGTCCACTCGGTAGCAACCATAGCTCACGGATTGAGCTCATCCTCTTGCGATTTCTGTCCAAATTTCGGTTCTTATTTTTTTCCCTTGACTGGTAGTCGGTGCTGTTTCTTCTGCTTGTCTACTGAACCAGAGTTTTCTCTCATACGCAAAACCCAGTCAATTGAATACTTCGGTTCATCTTCCATCAAAGGCCTGCCATCTGTTATCGCGAAGATGTTTTGTCTCGGAACTCCAACTAGAATGACAGAGGTAGTCGAATGTTTCAGCGCCCAGAAAGTCGTCGATATGTGCAGTAGCAGAAGATATAAAATAAGACAGTACCATACTGCTTCCGGGGCTCAATTCAACCTTCCCAACCCCGCCGAAATTGAGAACCAGAACAGCGTTCTGAATCCACTTATGCAGTAGCCGTTAGAATCCCATTGCTAAGTGATTCCGAATCGTCCCGTTACATGGGAGGGTACTATTGTAGACCATGCATTATGTTTTGGACAAATACGGAATCCACCTATCTGCATAAGTTTTGGCAAGTACGCGTGAGGAACCCACGATTTGAAGACGGTTCAGCGAGAAAGATTGTAGATGGGACGCTGAATCTCCCAGTTAGAACGATCGATGAGCATTTAAACATACGGAAACTTGTGCGAATGCTCGGGCACTTCTATGGCAGCAGCGAGGCTACATTTCAGGAAAGAAATGAGTTTCGAGTTTGGGCAATACCATCACATCATTTCTTCTTGATTGTCTCATTTCATATAGATCACAAAGCTCAATATTTCTGCAACAGTCAGGTTTTGAGTCTATAGTGATCGATAGCGGCAGAATGTATACTATTGTCACAACTTCGAATTCATTCAGCATCGCAATGGGTGCTAGTATCTAGTTGAGCAGGATCAACTATTCAAATTGGGTTTCTCCAAACTCCCTTCTCCTTCCACCGAACGATTCAACCTCCCAAATACAAATCATCAACTTCTATACTGGCAGGATCTTACCAAGTTTTTATGCGATACATTCGAACTCTCCTCGGCGATTGAGTAGGGGGTATGTGATACCCGAGTTTTCAGTTTTCATAATACAAACAGGGTTCGCTTGGGGGGGGGGGAGAGGTAATGAACGAAATGGGCTTTTGGAGTGTATGCTGGCGTACATTCATCTAAATTCCTAAGGGCATGTGGGTTGAAAGAATTTCTTCATAAGTTATGAACGTATTAGCAAGTCAGTAGGGGTCTTTTGACAGCACTGGATGTTCTCTCATCTTCGATTGTATTATAAAGATAATAACTTGAGCATCGAAAATGAATTGTATCAGTTCTAATACGTAATCAGAGTTTCCGTGACGTCAGCACTGAATCTACGCGTATAATCGACGATAAATGAAGGACCAATAGCCCTGGCTGTTGCTCGCTATGGTACACCAAAAGAACATAATCACTCACAAATCTAACCTGCTAACGAGAAATATCGCAAGCGTATTACAAATTATCCATAAGGTAGAAGTTGAGATCTTTTATTCATCTTCCAATTTTTCTACAAATCAATGCACGAGGGGAAACGAGTGTTGTTTAGTTTATGGTCTGTTGTATCTATGTATGATATTTTGAGCGGGAGACAGAGAGTGGTTTAACTTTATATTATTTTTGTTGTAAATGTATTTTATGGTTGGTCGCTAGCTATAGTAACTTGTTGTTATTGGGGCCTAGTTTTGTACAGATAGCTACAAGTTGATGCCCCATATTGAGTTTTTATAGGTGACTAGAAAGAGCGAGTGTTAACATGTAATACCCCAGCCCTCCCTAACCACTCTCGACTAAACCATGATCCTACACCTCAGCTGCTTACCGACCGCCATCAACCTCATTTCTCTTTCCCGACCAGTCGACCACGCACAAAACCCTTCTTTAATCTCGTTCTCATCCACCAAGCCACCTTGGATAGTAATTATCTCCAGCAGTCGCATTTTCCATTCCCATTCCCTCCCCAATCGCCGAACCAAACATTTGAAAGTAACTCCGAAAAGGTCTTCTCGGCTGAAAGACAGCCTCATCTTCTAGCACAACCGATTGATCCCAAGCAACAGCTTCCTGCAGCGAATACCAATGATATAATCTGCGTCTCGCCAGCCAAATCAACATGATCGCGTTTGCACTACGACAATTGGCACCATCTCTGTAATCAAAATTTCGCAAAGCCAATCTCAAAAAATCTCCGTAAGTACCGCCATGAAACGCGATATTATCTTCCTGTCCAGACTGATGATTTCGACTGACGAAACCAAGAGTCGGTGCCACAATGCCTGGTCTCACTTTAATTAATACCTCGGCACCAGCTTTCTGAGCAGTAGGTCTTTCCGGGAACCCCATCTCGCTAGCTCGACGATGAGCCAGATTATTTGGATCGATCACCATCCAAACTACCTCGCCCTGATGATCCCGTTTGATTTGTGCGCGGACTTGAGCTTGGTTTGTTTTGTCGAATGGGTTGATGTTTTGTATTGCTTCCTCGACTAGCTTACCCTATGCTCCTGCGATACACCATAGAGTCATAGCTGGGCTTGCTTTTGCTGAGGCTTTGAGAACCACTCCAAGATGGTGAGGGTTAGGAGGCGCCATTGTTGTGGCTTGGCACAACGCTGATGATTTTCGGTCAGAATGGTAATTTAGCTTGGTGATGAGGTTGCGAAAAGTAGATCTGGTCTACATAAAGTGCCTATTTATATCGCTGTAGTGATAATCGTATGTGAGAGAGCCGAGATGCCAGCTCGTACGGCAGTGCTCCTACGACACCTTCAATCACGTGGTCCTCAGAGAATAGGTTATCGTTTCTTGATAATGACAAGTAAGGCTTCTTTTAGGCAAGGGAATGGATTGAATGTCAAATTGAAATATGTGTAAGAGGAGCTTACCATTCACTTCACTGCAGAGGCCTGAAGGCGGGTTTCAGTATTCATCTAGCCCAAATTATCACCGATAATATGCTGACAATGAATATGTGAATTATTTGGAGACCATAAACATATGAAAGCTACTGCTTTTATATTTGCAGTTCAGCTTCTCATAGTGACTGCTCAAAATGAAGACAACACAGATACAATGCTACAATCTTTCAAAGTTTAATGTGCACTTGCAACCGCATTGTGGCGTCTTCACACCTTTGTGTTAAAAATCAATGAGTACAAGAAGCTCGATTTATTAAGAAGCCGCGAACAGGCGAGAGAAAAATCAGCCATTCTAGATGCTTCCTACCTATGCTAGCTGCCCCACACCAGGTAGGTGCGATTTGAAATATAATAGTCTGCTATACTGTACCAAGTTTACCACAGATCAAAGAGAAAACGACCTCATTCTCAATAGCTCCTACTTTCCCGCGAGCATCCTTAAGGTGCCCAATAGTCTAGACGAAAAGACTAGATATAAGTTTTGAATTTCTGAAAGTAGTTCAATATTAGAAATAGATTTATTAGATTCGGAAAGCATATGCCTTAGATTTTCAGACTGCAGTCCAGATTATTGAGATTCCTGACCATACCATATTCTACCCTACATTAAACTCGACCTCCCACCAACCTCCGTTCCCCCTTGTCCATTCGGCATATCCCCACTCCTTCCCACAACAAACTCCCTATATATTCCCTGTAATCTCCTTCGCTCGTCGGCACTAATACTTGGTCTTGTACCCTCCAAGCTCTTCACTAGATGCTTCCAGAGAATAGTGACTTCTTGTTGACTCTTAACCTCCTTCTGCTCTCCTCTGTCTTCGCTCGAAACATCAATACCCTTTGCTCTTAGTTTCTCCTTCTTCTTTGCCTTTTTGATCTCTTCTAACTTGGCGGTAATGGCAGCTTTCTCAGCAAGTTGTTTGGAGCGATTGTTACCAGCTTTTGCACGTGTCTCGGCTTCTGCCCGATCTTCATCTTCACCATAGCGGAACTGCACAAAACTTCGAGGTCCGCTGGATGCCCCATTTGTCTTTGCGCCATTACGTTTGCCTCCAACTTCAACTTGTTCATGATCACCAAGTACATCATGAATGGCTTCAAGTTGCGCATTGGATATCAAAGCCTGGAGATCTGCACCGGAATAGCCTTCAGTCCTACGAGCAATCTCAAACAGCCCACCTTCAGTCCTACGAGCAATCTCAAACAGCCCACCTTCAGGACTATCTCGGACTTCTTCGGATAGTTTCAGCTTTTTGCCTAGTGCCTTGAGAATATCAAAACGATCGTCCACATTTGGAAGATCACATATAAGGGACTTGTCCAAGCGACCTGGACGGAGTAATGCCGGATCAATTAAATCTGGTCTCGAAGTAGCTGCAAGTACATAAACTCCGGATAAACCTTCAGCACCATCCATTTGTGTCAATAATTGATTGACTACCCGATCAGTTACACCAGTAGAATCATGACCACGCTTAGGAGCTATAGAATCGAACTCGTCGAAGAATAGTACACAAGGTCTAGCAGCTTCAGCTCGCTCGAAGAGATCGCGAACAGACTTTTCAGAAGCACCGATATATTTGTTGAGAATCTCGGGTCCTTTGACACTGATGAAATTCAAGCCACATTCTCCTGCGACTGCACTTGCAAGGAGAGTTTTACCACAACCTGGGAATCCATACAAAAGTAGACCCGATCGCAATCGCAGTGGACATTGTGCAAAAATTGGCGCATAAGTAGTAGGGTATTGTAATGTCTCAAGTAGAATTTTTCGTGTCTCTTGTAATCCTCCGATCGAGTCAAAAGTTGTAGTGGAAGTCTGAAGGGTGACATTTCGAAGCGACGCCGGCGTGAATCCTTTCAAAGCACTGTCAAAATCTTCTCGGGTGAGTCGAATAGAACCACTATCGGCGTTTTGCAGGGAGCTTGAAACTGTCCGAATCATTGCTTCGCTCCTAGCTCGTGCTACGAGAAGGACGAGGTCTCCAGGCATGTAACCATCAGTTTGACCAGCTAGGTCTAAGAAATCGAGATCTTGATCAATAATATAACCATCGCCTTCCGATTTCTTGGTACCTTCCATACTCGAACCACCCATCCAATCAGCATCATTGTATTTCTCGCTATTATCTGCTGTGCTTGGGCGGCTACCAGATGCCACTGGTTTTGTCGTAATTTCCGAGATGGCATTCTCCAAAGCAACCTTTTCCATAACTCTTCTTCGTCCTTCTTTGTTTGGAGCTTTCAAGGCGACAATCTCTCGCACGCAATGACAGCCGATGATATTTTTGTGAAGTGACTCTTTCGCTTGAGCGGTGGCAAGTAGAACAACGTTACTGCGATGCCCAATTAAGTATTCTCTAGCAATTGCAATTATCTTCTCGCTAATTAAATCACTTCGAAGGTTGTCATTGCCTACTTCAAGCTCTGTTTCTGCGGGACACAATTTGTCAAGATCATCCAATATCACAATGGACTTTCCACCTATTCTTGCACCCCATGAGGCAGCCAAAAAAATCCGATCAAATGTTTCACGTATGGTTGAGACACGTGCCTCATCTGTAACGAATTTTCGACAAGAAAGATATGTGGTATGATACCTGCTATCTTGCCGTAAACGATGTGCCAAGTGTTGAACCACTGCTGTCTTGCCAGACCCCAAAGCACCAGTGAGTAAGACGGAAGACAAGTGCGAAAGGTGTGAGTGTAGTTGTTCTATGAGGTTATCAATCCCCACAAGAACAGGAGCTTTTGCACCAAGACCATCGATCGCATTTGCTGCAAGGGTTAAGGGTCTTGGAATAGCGGCTTGAACCTCAAGATTGAATTTCTTTTCCGAACCAAGAAACCAATTACAAGGCTGCTTTCCTGACTCTTGTGGTCCTTGCTCCAGACGAATCATTCCGCCTTCCCAACTTGATGAGAAGTCAGAACCTGATGGCTTGCCGAGTACTAAGCCATCAGTCAGTGGTCCCTCAAGAATGCCACTATTGGAACCATTCTTGCTGTACATTTTCATGATTGATTTTGCAGCTTCTTCCCGCTCAGCTTTCGATTCCCCACCAAATTTGAGACCTTCGCTCGCTTTTCCCGTACTAGATGTATAGGGAAATATCTTAATGTGTGGAGTACCGGATTTAGAAGCCGGTTGAAAAGTTGGCTTTGAAGCTTGGGATGGGGCAGGCGCAACCCTTATCACACCTCCAACCATATTTTTACACCCCATAGAGGCACAAAGTGAACTCGATAGGGCCACATGGTATTGGTCTGGCGGTTCATCCCATGTCATCAATCTAGCTACTACCTTCGATGCAGGCTTCCCGGCAACACCGGTATTTTCGTCTTCTTGTTGTTGTCGTTGTGGGTCGATTGGCTCTTGTAAAGTAGCAGGCTTGACAACGGTGACGGTGACCCAAGTGAGCCCTTTCAAGAAGTCACCGAGAATGAAGTCTCCATCAACCCAAATTTTCAATCCTCCATCATTTGCATCTTTCTCTTCTTCAAACCACTCCCCACAAAGTGCCCTGTCAATTCCTCTATAATACATAGCCGGCTTCGTTTCTTCACTTCGTCCACTTTTTCGACGTACCGTACTAGAAACACTTCGTCCGCCAACACTCTTCCTTGAAGATACACTCATATTTTCGCCCATACTTCGTGATGGTTTCGACCTTGTTTTCGGGGCCACAATAACTTCTGCATCTGGTGCTAGTTTTGTGAACGCAATATTTGAAGGCGGAGCAGGAAGGAGGGACGTGACTATAATATTGGCAGTCGAGGTTGGTGAAAGGTGTAACGTAAGAGGATGCGGCAGGTGCGATGAACCACTCGGTGAAGTAAAGCTTGGATTTGGTAATGCGCGAATTTGATTGATGAAATTGAGTTCGAGAAAATTAGCATGCAATTCTATAATTTCCCAATCTTCTGGCGTCAAAGGTTCAATATTAATTGTATGGGCGACAGGAGGGTCGACGTGTATAGTCGCTGTAATTTTCTGTCCATCTGATATTCCCAATGTTCGCGCAAACGTTGCATCTATCTCTACAACCTGGACTTCTTGCTCTCTACCAGATCCCCTAGTGCCACTTATCCCATCCCTCCCAACGATTGGTGCAAGCTTGCGCTTGCTTTGCATACCCGTCCATCCCACGAAGATGGATCGTTGAGTCGGGGCGCCATTCGTTTGATTTGGGCTCTGCGGAGGTGGAAGTCGGTAGTTCAATTCTACAATCACATTTTGTGCAAGCTACGGAATGTGAGTGTATGATTATGAGGTAGATTCGTTGCGACTTACAGCATTGATATTAACTAGTAATGAAGATAATGATGAAGGCAAGTTAACCAAGCAATTCTTTAGATGAATTAATGATATCTCTGCAGGTGTAGCTTGACTACCACGTCCTTTTAAGTTTGAGGCCATAATTAAAAGTATTACAATACAAATCAATATACCATAATGAGGGAGAAAAGGATAGAAAGGAGAGAGATTCCCAAAAGATGAAATACCTTAAGCATTTCAACTGACCGTCACAAGTTCACCTCGGTATATCATTTCTGGAGCGCATACCCACCCGTACCTGAGAGCTGCAAATGCGGTTCCGCTTATTCATGGCATACCAATACCAAAATTGAATGAGTCTTGATATTCAATCCTTTCCAAAATGAACTCAAAATCAACAATATATTATTTTGCGATTGAAACGACTGTCAATTTTTGATTTCGCATTTTAGAATCTACCATTTCACTCTGACTGATTTTCAATCATTCAGTTGATTTTAGATGTCGATTTTAGTATATTTTGAACAATGTAACCATGATTAAACGGAGCTGCGTGCCACAAATGGCTTGATTAGACACGAAAATTCACGAACCGTTGACAGGGGGATTGATCTTCTTTACTATCAGCGCGTGAATTTCAATTTAGAGATTTGACTGAGAGATTCCTCAATTCAATCTCATAAATCTTTGCGCCGTCAGCCCCTCCATAATAATTTCTCTATTGCCGTCTTCCATTACTTGCGCAAAGTCTTGAATATTTGATTAAATTCTAAGAGTATCAAGGGGCTCTAAGCAAGATGGCGCTGCTTCAATACAAAGCTCCCGTCAACTATGAAGCTCATCAAGGTATGGAGTTTTCAATTATTGAGACTTTCTGTGATACTGATCCAATTACTAGAGGCTTTCGAAGACTTTCTTTCCACCTTCAAAACTTCTCCGACTGCGAACATTACCCATGCTTTGGGCGGCATGAACATTGATGAGGATGATTTCAGCGATGACAACGATATGATGGATGATGATGACGACCAGACCTCAAGGAGGCAGACCAGAGCTCAAGCAAAGGTCCCCAAGTTGAAGTATCTGGAGTTATTACAAAAAGTCGCGGACAGATACGAGGATGAAATCACTATTGAACTGGACGATTTAGCCAAAGTATAGCAACCGCCCCTCCATCTGTTTAATATACTGACAGTTGTAGTATGACGACTTACTGGATGAAGCCGGAACTCCTCTCAATTTAGTCAACTCAATTGAAACCAATGCAAAGCATTATCTGGATATTTTATCCAAGGCGGTCGATGCAGTAATGCCACAACCTACAAGAGAAATCAAGTGAGCTGAGCTGTAAACTTGCTGTGGTTTGTTTACTAATTAAGTCGCAGCTATAAGGATGATGTACTTGATGTTCTCATGTCACAACGAACAGCTCGAAATAACGCCTTACGCCGTGCTGCCGCCGAACAGAGCGATATAACGGTTGAGCCCGAACTCTTCCCTGCCGAACTTACAAGAAGATATACTCTGAACTTCAAACCATTAAGCGCTTCCGGAGATAATTCCAAAAAAGCTTTGGCAGTGCGACAAGTTCGTGGTGAACATCTTGGTCATCTTATTACCGTTAGGGGTATTACTACAAGAGTTTCAGATGTTAAGCCGACTGTGGAAGTAAACGCATATACTTGTGATAGATGTGGTTGCGAGATTTTCCAGCCCGTTGGATCCAAGACATTCGGGCCATTAGTTGAATGTCCTTCTCCCGATTGTACTACGAATCAGACCAAAGGACAACTCCATCATTCCACTCGAGCCTCAAAATTCCAGCCATTCCAAGAAATCAAGATCCAGGAAATGGCCGAACAAGTCCCAGTTGGTCACATTCCTCGAATGTTGACTGTCCTATGCCACGGAGCTCTAGTTCGACGTATCAATCCTGGAGATGTTGTCGATATTGCAGGAATTTTTCTCCCTACACCATATACTGGTTTCAAAGCCATTAGAGCTGGTCTTCTCACTGATACATATCTCGAGGCACAGCACGTCACTCAACACAAGAAGGCTTACGAAGATTTAACTATTGATAGCCGAGTTTTCAAGCGAATTGAGCAATACAGAGCATCTGGCCATGTTTACGAATACCTTGCAAAATCCATCGCGCCTGAAATTTACGGTCATTTAGATGTGAAGAAAGCATTACTTTTATTGTTGGTCGGTGGTGTTACTAAAAGTATGGGTGATGGAATGAGAATCAGAGGTGATATCAATATCTGTCTGATGGGCGACCCGGGAGTAGCAAAATCTCAATTACTCAAATATATCACCAAAGTAGCACCCAGAGGAGTTTACACTACCGGTCGGGGAAGTAGTGGCGTTGGTCTTACTGCAGCGGTCATGAAGGATCCAGTAACCGATGAAATGATTCTCGAAGGTGGTGCATTGGTACTTGCTGATAATGGTATCTGCTGTATCGATGAATTTGACAAGATGGACGATACCGATCGAACTGCAATTCACGAAGTTATGGAACAACAGACAATTTCCATTTCCAAGGCCGGAATTTCTACGACTTTGAACGCTAGAACTTCCATTTTGGCAGCTGCCAATCCTCTTTATGGCCGTTACAATCCCAGGATATCTCCAGTAGAGAACATCAACCTTCCAGCAGCTTTACTCTCCCGTTTCGATGTACTATTCCTTATCCTTGACACACCTACTAGAGACAACGATGCTCTCCTCGCTCGCCACGTCACCTATGTTCATATGAACAATAAACATCCTGATACTGAAGGGGTTGTTTTCACACCACAAGAAGTTCGTCAATATGTTGCTCAAGCTAGATCCTATCGTCCAACGGTTCCAACGAGCGTATCTGAGTATATGGTAAAAGCCTATGTCAGAATGCGTGATCAACAATCTCGTGATGAGAAAAACAAGAAACAATTTGCTCATACCTCTCCTCGTACCCTTCTTGGTGTCCTCCGTCTATCACAAGCTCTTGCTCGATTACGTTTCAGCGAAGAGGTCGTTCAAGATGATGTTGATGAAGCTCTTAGACTTGTTGAAGCATCGAAAGAGAGTTTGTATGCCGATCAAGATGGATATAGAAAGGATTCCAGTCCAAGTAGTAGAATTTATAATATGGTCAGAGCTTTGGCCGAAGCTGGTCAATGCAGACCTGAAGAGGCGGATGATGAAGATGATGAGACTTTGGGTATGGAGTTGAGTATGAAAAAGGTCAAGGAGAGGGTTATTGCCAAGGGATTTACTGAGGATCAATGGCGAGCTGCTGTTATGGAATACACCGATCTTGATGTAAGTTCCTGCTTGTTTTACCCATTTGATAAGAATTTTGCTAACAATATCATTAGATCTGGCAAACTGCTGGTAATGGAACGAGATTGCTCTTCGTCATGTCAGAGGCAGCGCATATGGCAAGGGATGAAGAGTATGAAATGGAATAAAATAATCCGAAGATATGAGATAAAGATCATATGTGTGCATGTAATCCAGGCGTTTGTGGATTAAGGATATCCATGTGGCGTTTTATTGTATCAGCTGTGGTGAGATACCGATAGAAGAGCATTAGTTGAATACCTATTGTCAATTCAGTTCTTAGTACCTTCCTCCTAAGCCGTGTTGATACTGGTGATACTAGTGATACCTATCCTCAATCATTGGCATTCATAAGCCTTTCCAAACCTCCTCTCATCGTCTTTAATCTACCTACCTAGCTGAAGGCAGTAGGTAGTACTCGGCAGAAAGCTCCTCCGGACGGTACCTAGGCAATGTTTATCCCGAATGAGGACTTCGGTATAACGTGGTTTATCATCATGCGGCCCATATCATCATGCGGCCCACTTTCACCTCAATTTATATTTTTAAATCCATATTACTCAACAACAATTGATTC
>PQXN01000506.1:0-16002 GCA_004786275.1 Botryotinia convoluta
TTGCAATTGAGAATAGAGTTAATAATATTTTGTTTTTCTTATTTCATTATTTTATAGTTTTTTTTCCTTCCTTTTTGAAGTTTTCAATAAAACAATTGAATTCCAGTTCAGAAAAACAGAAAGATAACCTAAGGATCGTACAACGATAAACAAAATGTACAAGCTAATCGACAACAAGAGGTTCCTCGGCGGAACTAGAACTAAGCAAAAGAGGCCCTTTGTGAGCATTAGAGGACTTTGAACCAGCTAATGGAAAAGGAATAGAACTCTAATCAGAAGAAGTATGAAAAGAAGAAGACAGAGGATTATTTCGTCTACAAGCATTTCCAGCATACAAACAATCAAATCGTATACATCGAATCCTATAATCTCTCCATTTACAATTCCCACAACTATTACCAAAATAACCCAGCATATAATAACAATCCAGAAAAGGTATCAACCCACAACAACAACATTCCCTACAAGAACCCTCGACAAGACTCCCCCAACTTTATATCAATATGCCATTTATATACAAAGATCGCATTGTACGAACTTGAGCAAATATAATTCGACCGTGGATGTATACAATGTTATTGCCCAGTATTGCTAATAAAACAAGTTGAAGACTATTGTAACAATATTGTGCAAGGGCCTATCCCCTAATGAAAAGAATAGGATTTTGATTTGGTGCCACCACTGCATTTGCTACATTATACAATTGAAGAGCCCTATTTGTACAAAAATATCAGCATATTATATACAATACTATACTAGCAGCAAGTGTGGGGTAATATTTAGTACAATCAACTAATTCCTCAGCAAAAGTAAGATATATATTTCAGATAGTCGATTAATTTCGATTTTTCTATGCTTTTGATTATATTAGTATAGTACCAGACCCAGACATATTATTCGATATAGTTGAAGAATATATACGTAATAGAAAGCTTCAGATTTTAATGGTTTTGATAGAGTTTAGTATAATGTTTTGATTCATTTGGATTAAGTTTTCTATACTCATTTGATTCATTATGGGAGCAAGGATTGAACTAAACAACGAGATGACTGTCTGTCATGAGTTCCATATATCAGTCTGATTCGTACGAACTGCCTTTGTACGAAAAAGAAAAAGTTAAGCTTGTGTTGGAACACATAACTGAAAACGTGATATATTGGGTTACGTTCTACCCTACACACGAAGTGTGTAAGTGGGGGTAATGTATATATAGATTAGCAATTCCCCCTTCGGACGAAAGGGAGAGACAGAATTATAATACTTTTATAACCCCATATGCTTTTGTGTATACACCACCTTACCAGGTCAATTCAACACCATGTATATTCGTGTAATATCTTTTCATATATATAAAACCAGCCTTTTTCTCGAAATTGAATTCTTATTTAACAAATCTAATGTTTGTAATTCTCTTGAGTAAAAAAAGGGATATGCTTAAAGTAATCTCTGGATTTAGTATTTTTATTCATTTTGAGGTTTTGCAAATAGAAAACTTGTATTGATGATTTGAGTGTATTTGATAATAAAATGAAAGAGTAAAAAAGGAACTATTTAAATTACACTATTCCGATTTGAATATATTAATATTTGAAGGGAGAAATTCTCTTTAAGACAGGGTAATTGAAAGTAATAAATTTTAATTTGTAAATAATGATTTTTGAAATGATATTGAATACTATATAATAAATAATACTCTTTAATATTAAACTGGAATAAATGGTCTTTTCAATAATAACTTGTAGTTTTCTTATTTAAAGAAAAGGCACAATATAAATAGTTATTTCGCTATCACTACTTAGTAATCTGTTTGCTATATATACTTCGTATATTGATATTATATTGTATAGAAGCTTCTCATTATTAATCTCTACTTTAGTAATATAAGCTATTCAAAGAGCTTTCGGCTTTAGTCTTACTGTAAAGCTACTAGGCTTATAACCTATTCACAATGAAGGAGCAGGCTAATAGAATATATATAATATTGATTATATAGATTAATTGTACTAAGGTAAAATCTAACTATGAAATGAAAGTGATATATACATAGTAGCTAAGCGTATGTGCTACTACTTCCAACATATAAGATTCTTTTTGTATAATTCGATTAATATATTTTAAATAATTGATCTCATCGATTTCGTTCTATCTAAATGCTTAGAAATATATTAGTTTCACCTAGATCTTTGTATTTCCATTAATATTTGATTATCATTTTTATCAAATTAATATTAATACAATTTTCTATTATCAATAAATCATCTATATACAATAGAATATATATTCCCTTTCCTATAAAAAGATTTGAATCTACTATAGATTCTTCAAGTTCAATCTCTTTAAGGAATTTATATATAACTATTCTCCAAATTCTTAGAGCTTATTTTAGCTTATAAAGAAACTTCTTGAATTTAAAATATAATCTATCTTTGAGCTCGATTTCAGAAAAGATTTCTTCAAAAAATCTTAGCATTTTTATAAAGATTTCTATATCTATTAACTTATTATTCAAGAAAGTTATATCAATATCTATATTATCGATCTCTAAATCTTCTACTGTAGCTTTTATTAATAAAGTGTACAATATTAAATGTTTTATTATATTAGCGAAAATCTTTTGAAAGTTTATTTTATATCTTTAAAGATACCCCTTAATTATTAATCTTACTTTTCTTCTAATCAACTTATCAAAATTATCTAATTTATTTTTTAGAATATATTTATTATTTAATAACTTACAGCCTACAAATATAGTTTTATTTATGACTTCAAAGATACCATTATTCTTGAAACTCTATAATTCATTTCTGATTGTTTTCATTTATACTTAAATATTCTCTCATATAATATTTTTAATCTTTACTAATTCTTTTAATATTAATTTAGAGTTATTAATTAAGGAGTCTTTAGGATATGTGGAGATAGTATATAGTACAATTATATATTAAACAATCTAATTACTAAAGATTTTCCTTAATCGTTTCTTGCAATTCTTATTCAAAGCATTTTGAATTAGAATAGCTATCAGAACAGGTCTGACTTTTAAAATCTCTACAACTATTTATACTCTCTATCTTAAAAATAGAGATACTTATATATTTTGTATTAGATATCCAGTTCTCTATAATTATTACTGTTATAGTATTCACAAAGGATAGATCCAAGCTTCCTCTTGCTTATTTTAAATCTAAGCTTCCTCTTACTCATTAATATATACATCCTCTTATATATCTTGTATTATCAATTGTATCCTTCTTTTTATAATCTTTTGCTTATTATATAGAAAAGGTTTCCTCTTTCTTTTTATCCTGAGTAGTTCTGGAATTCCCTTATCTTTAAGGTCTTTAAAAGGATATCTATATTTATTAAAGTTAGTATTTACTATTTTAATCATAATTTTGATATAAAGATTGAAGAGACGATAAATATTGTTTCTATTCATTTCAATCATAATATACTTTCCTTTAAATATTCTCGACTTGAATTTCTTTATTATCAAACCAGATTACTAAGGGTTCCTTACCTATACTTTATAATCAAATATTCTGAGCTTCTTAAAATCAGGTTGTCTATTATATATAGCCTTATATAAAATAACTATTGTAAAAAGTATTCTAGCTTTTTTAAAAGATAGAGATTTGGTAGAAAATCTGTTCCTTAAATATATAGCATATTTAATAATAAATTCCTATATATTAGATCTAATCCCAGATTCGCTTAAAAGCGATTTCACAATAGTATTAATATTTTAAATCTTTTTCTTTGCAATTTTATTTATAAAATGTTTTCTAAAAAGTAATAATTTGAAGATTAAATCTCTTTTTCTAATCTCTACTTGAAATAATATTCCAAATTCACTCTTTCTATTATTAGTTCTAATAATAGCGACTTTACAATTGAGCTCTTTTTCGATCTGATTAATCAAATCCATTAATATAGATACTATAATACTAGCAGATTTATCTTTTGTAAATCTAATCCAAATTACTTTTGTTATATTGTTAATAACTATAATAAAATATCTATTTTCATTTTCAAAAGGTTTCTGGATCTCTAATAGATCTATATACAAGCAGTATAATTTTGTAGGTATCCGAATGGTTATATACTTATTGAAATACTTATTTATCTTTTCTGCAAGGTAAGGCTTGTAAGCTTTTTTATTAGTATTTCTCTTTCTTTTGGTATAATATAGATTATTCAAAACTTTCTTAAACTTATTTATTTGATTATAATTAAGATAATCTAATTAGTAATATATAATCTCCGCTTTGTTATTATTCACATCAATATTTTTTATTTCAAAATCTGAATATACTATATAAGTATATTAAACAAAAGGTTATTGAATAATATAATTGCCATTGATATATCTTACAAACATCTTTAATTAATCAAATTTCTAATAGGATACTGAATCCCCTTTGAAAATAACTTTTCAGCCTATTTTTGCAAAAGTATTAATTAAAATAAATTGAGTAAATCGAAAATCTTTGATATATTAAATATCTTTTAATATAAGATTTCCAATAATAGTTATTCTATATATAATGCTTAAAGTATATACATTACTAGTAGTTTTAATCTATTATGATAAGTTTTAATATATAATATTAATGAGATTCTTAATAGAATCAATAAAGTAATGAAAGACTTCTAAATCAAATATCTATATATAATTACTTAAAACTTGAATATATATTATATTCATATAATAAAAAGAACCAATATATTCATATACTATAATTGTTTAAGTAAAATTATTATTACCAGCCTTTTTATTTGAGTTCTAAGCTTTTTTAGCTTTAATATATATAAAACAAAAGGATTGCCAATACCCTTTCTTCCTGCAAAACTTATAAAAATTAATTTTATTAACTTTACTAATATTTGACAAAGTTATATTGAATATATATCTCCTTCTATTTCCTTGATATTCTTTATGTCCTCCCTTTTCTCAAGCTTTTCTATTACTTCTTTCTTTTATATTACCCTGTATAGTATTAGCTATTACAAATTGATTTATTATTTCTTAAGAAATTCTCTTCACTTATTGTAAAGTATATAGTATATTTTATAGATTTATATCAAAGAATATAATAAAGTTTTATTATATTTGCCAAGCTTCTATTTCTAATAATACACTTAAAAGTTATATATAAATATTTGTATTAATAATAAATTACTTTGTTATAAATATCTTATATTAATATTCAAAAAAAACAATTAAGAAAGATTTAAATAGTTTCTATTTTAGGATCAAATTGCTTATAAATAAATAGTTTTCGAAGATTTTGGATATATTGAGGATTCGTCATATTATTAAATATAAGGAATTTCATCCAAGTATCTAAAAGATCGCCTACATCAATCATAAATATAAACTGAAAGCGATACATTAGAGTTGAACAGGAATTGATAATAGAAAATACTATCTCTTTTCTTTTCCTACAATTAGCAATATCAGCACAATTAGCTACTAATACAAGTTCTATATTTATACATATCTCAAAAATAGTAGCTACTATTATTACAGTTCTAATAAAATTATAAAATTCTATTCAATTATCACCTTTGAATATAACAAGAGACTCTCATTTTGTTGGAATTGATTTAGTAGTGAATAAATTAACTATAACTTAAAGAATAAGGAATATCATAATTTAAATATATAAACAATTGTTATAATAAGATTGCTTACAATAAAAAGCTTATAACCTATCAGAAATAGATAGTAAGTTACATATAAAAGAGTGATATTATATAGTATATATAGATATGGTTAAATCTTAGTGTAATAAGATCAACACGTAAAAGGTTTTACGTGCTTGGTGCACGAACCACGTCACGTGTTTTCCAACACTAATAATCCTAGAGCTCTATATATATTATAGAATTTATTTTACTTTTAGAATTATAATTTAATAGATATTAATAATTTTTATTCTTTTGATATTTTATTAAGCAAGTCTGATTATATTCCAATCTCATTTTATATTTATATACTCGAGTTTTCTTTTGTTAAAAGAACTTTTTTATATAAGCAAAACAAATATATACAATATAAAAGTATTTATTACTAGATATAAGTATATCTTTTAGATCTATATCAAAATATATAAAACTAATAAAAGTTGATCCCAGCTATTTTATTAATTATATATAAATCAGAATATAATAATAATAAAAAAGATTTAGGAGAGATAATTAATACTTAGTATTTTAAAGATTGTTTGGATAAAGTATAGAGTGTTTGTAAGGCTTAGCAGCTGATAGAGATATATTTCGTATATTAGGAATTTATAAAAGAAAATTAGAGATCATTTTTCCTTTATATTATTCATTTAAAGTAAATTCGAAGCAAATTTTTCAAAAGGGGGGGGGTAGTATTATTACACGTATAGCGATCACGTCTGATTGGGCTAGTATGGTGTTAAGTTTTGAGTCAATTATATATATAGTTCTATAGTATGCTCTCTTTAGATCTATATGTATGAACGTTGATTACATTTAACATAGTGAATAGCTTCAATTCATTAGCTACTGTATTACTAGCCTTAAGCGAAAGCGAAAGAGACTAGCTCTTTCAATAGGTTTATATAAAACCTACTACTTCCTGTATATAGCTAGCTCTTTAGATAGAATACAATATAGACATTTAGAACCTACAAATATATAAGTACTATATTTTCTATATCCTTTTCAAACTAATACTAATTAATGATATCACAAATTATTTAACTAATTATTTAAAAAACCTTTTTATTCTAAAAATCTTTAACTCTTTTTATTATCAACATTATGATAACTCGGGGAAATCCTTTTAGTATTAGTTTTAAACAAACTGGAAAACAATCCGATTAATTATCAGATACTTTTAACGATATTAGTGTTGATTAGCTATAGGATAAGAAATACAACCCCCCTGTTTTCTTTATATTCAATAAAGGCAAAATGGCTTTGGATGATAATATTCCCCATAATCCACTCAAGGAACTCAAGAATGTAATTGATTTATTCCTTATTAGTAAAACTCAGAATTACATTTTCCTAGAAGATTTCTTTATAACAAGAAAGTTTTATAAAAGATTTTCATTCAGAGTTGCAAACTACAAATACGCTAATAAATACTTTCAGTTCAAAAGTACTAAATATATTAATATAGAAATTACTAATACATTCCTTCAAGATATAGTTGTATACAATTTCAAGAATTTCAATAAGCTAGTTTTCGATACAATTAAGAAACTAATACTTCACCAATTCCGAAAGATTCTATAATGCTATAGTGTATATATCGATACTAGTATGGATATTGAGAATACTCTTTTAGAAATCTTTTCCTGAAAGAGATATCATAAATAAAATAGAAATCAACTTATGGAATATCAGACTAATAAGATACAACCATTTACATCCGCAAAATAAGTCAATCTTCCTATCAAACTCAATATGAAACCACAACTTGATAAGCTCTAGGATTACAAGAATATTGATTTCGATATAATCAATTTTTCTGATAGATACTATAAAGCTATAGAATAAAAACTATTCTTATTCAAAAACTATGGTTCTAATGATATGTATATTATTATTCCAAAGAAGATACTATTATTAAAGAATCTATAGAGTTTTGGTTTTAGATTAATACAAAAGTATGATATAACTTTGCCAGATTCTAGCAAAGTTATATTGTTTGTTTCAGGAGGATTGCCCAATGATGACTCTAACAACTCCGATAAAGATCATGGAGTTGACCAAGGTAGTAATAGAGATAACAATAGTAGTAGTAGAGGTAATAAAAACTACAATCACTCTAATTATTCTAACTATGATAATGATAAGGGAAATGATTAATGTAATCAAAGCCATTATCTTATTGATCTTTCAAAGATTTACAGAAATAATAATATATATAAAGGCATTAATGATTCGTTCGATTTGAAGATTTCTATATTTAGAGAATACTGTTATAGAATATTTATATCAATTAAGATGAATATAGCCGTTTTCCCAATTATGCTTTCAGGTGCGGTTAGAGATTATTATCAGGCAAATCTCAGTAATCTTTTCGATTTATATTAAGGTTTGTGTAATATAATAGTTAAAAACTTTGAAGAATCTGAGTATTAAAGAAATATGCTTTTGAAGTAAAATAATGTTTCTTTCAAAACCTATATCAAAAAGAATTCTAATATAGATCTCCAGGAAGTGTTCAATATAATGATTACAGATTTCTGCTTCCTGTAATATATCATTCCTATAGCTATATGTGACTCTCAATCTTATTATATTAAGATCTTGTTTGTATGCGATGGCGTTCCAGAGTGCTATACTGTAATCTGTAATCCTCGTTTTAATATTACTAATCTTATTAACTAGATTAAGTAAATTATTGATTTCTATTAGAAGATATTCCTAAGAAAAGTATGCTAATAGTTGAAATCTTCTTTATAGATCGATATTTCTACAATAATAATTTTTCAAACTTCTTTTTTCAAAAACCTTTCAATAAGTATAATAGAAAACAGCCCTTTTCTATATTATCTAATAAAGGCAAGGACGATTATTATTTCCCTAATTGCAAAAAGAAAGGCTACAGGTACTACAAATATAGTCAAGAAGAGAGAGATCAACTCAAATCGAATTATTATATTAAATACAACAATCTCAATGATAAGAACTTCAAAAAACAATATAATCAATTTATTGTAAATATTGGATAGGAAAGTAATCAAAAAGATAATAGTAATAATAAGGATTATGTTCACAATGAAGGAGCAGGCCAGTGGAATGCATGTAATATTGACTATATAGATTAATTATACTGAAGTAAAATCTAACTATAAAGTAGAAGTGATATATATACAATAGCTAAACGCATATACTACAACTTCCAATATTTCCCCAAAGAGCTTACTCTCTCAACTTCAATAGTTAGCTTTGAAGCCCTAGCATATTCTTGAATCTCTCAAATATTATTCTTATATATGGTTTTATTAATTCATTTATAACTATATCATTTGTATTGATATAGCTAATATTGACTAAATATTTTTCTGTGAGATCTTGAATGAAGTAATAATATATATCAATATGCTTTGATCGCTTATATAGATATGAGTTCTTAATTAATACTAACACTTCTTGATTGTTTCCAAGCATTTGAATTATATTATTATTTATTCACAATGAAGGAGCAGGCCAGTGGAATGCATATAATATTGATTATATAGATTAATTATATTGAAATAAAATCTAACTATGAAATGAAAGTGGTATATATATAGTAGCTAAGCGTATGTGCTACAACTTCCAATACTCTTTCAGAAAGCTTATTCTTTTAACTTTAATAGTTAGCTTTGAAGTCCTAGCATATTCTTGAATCTCTCAAATATTATTTTTGTATATAATTTTGTTAATCCATCTGCAGCCATATCATTTATATTGATATAGCTAATATTGATTAAATATTTTTCTGTGAAATCTTGAATGAAGTGATGATATATGTCAATATGCTTTGATTGTTTGTATAAATGTGGGTTCTTGGTTAACACTAGCGCTCCTTAGTTGTCTCCAAGTATTTGAATTGTGTTATTGTTTTTGATATACTTTGATCACTCTAAATCTTTCAAAAATTAAACTACCCATTGCCCTTATTTGGTAAACATAGTCATAGAAATATATTCAGTTTTTATACTAGATATAACTATAAATATCTGATTTTTGCTTACCCATAAGATTGGTTTACTATAAAACATTACTACCCCACCAGAAATACTTTTTCGATTGATTCTATTGCTTATCCAATCTATGTCGGTGTATACTTTGATGGTACATTGTAAGAGGTTATATTCTTTACAAATATTTAATTAAATTCTCCTAGGCCCAAAATATAGCTTCTATTTGATAGTCGATCTCAAATATCTTATAAGGTTTTTGAATACAATATTATAATATTTAATAGGATTAAATATAATTTATACTAATTTCCTGAGATCAAATATAATATCTAATCTAATATAAACCATAAAGTAAATCGTACTATCAATTACTTGCTAGTATTTGTTTATATTAATAAGTTTATCATCTAATAGTGTTGATTGTAATTGATTGTAATCCAAGATTGATATCTTTCTAAAGGTATATTAACCATAAGAAATTCCAAATCAGATAAGTATTATATTTAGATATTCTTTTTGATTTATAATTAATACTCTTTTTGATTTAGTATAAATAATGTATACTCCTAAGATCTTATTAATCTCCCCTAGGTTTTTGATATTAAATCGAGCAGAAAGATTGTAATAAAACTATTAAATATCTTGTTTGTATATAATAGCAGTAATAATATTATTTATATATACTAGAAGAATTAATTAATATTAATAATTGGTGTATAGATACAAATCTATAAGGCTTTGTATAAAACCTATTTTGGTTAACTCTCTTTTTAGAAGAAAACTCTAATCTCTATCAGCTTGCTTTAATTCATAAAGACTCCGAAGTATATATAGAATACAACCATAACTAATATGGATACCTTGAGAGAATACTAAATAGATTTCTTTTTTCAAATATGATTCGGTGAATGTGTTTTTAATATCGAAATAAAAGTATTTGAGATCCTCTTTTGCAACAATTATAAAGAAAAGGCAAAAAGTATTGAATCAAATTATAAAAGCAAAGGTTTTATTATAATCTTTACCTAAAACTTGACTAAATCCTTTGACTATCAATCTAGCCTTGAATTGCTTTACCTTATTATCTTTTGTTTTAACAAGAAATATCTATTTCGTTGAAACTAGATTGCTCTCTTGTAATAAAATAAACTCTTCCCAAATACCATTCTTAACTAATAAGTCTACTTCTTTTTGAATTATAGTTTGTTATTCTTTTGCATGCTTTTTGTTTGCTATTGTTTTTTTATATATATTAGATATCTTGATCCCAAAAATTTCAATTGCTAACAAAACGGTTTCAGCTTTTGCTGATGCATTTGCTAAAAGAGTTAAGATTTTCAAAGCAATTTTATTATTTGTCTTCTTTTCGAATTAATAAATATTTGGAATGGCAATTATAATATATTCGATTGGTTTTGTTGCTAGCTCATTTAAGAAGACAAGCAAAGCCCAAATAATTTTAGAATTTCTCTGCCCTTCTATATCATCGTCATCGCTTCTCTTCTTTTTCCTAAAATCATATTTCGAATTTGGTGATATAGAAGTAGGTGTAGATATAGGTGTGATAAGCGATAAAGTTATATTAGGTAATGTAATATTAGGTAATATAATCTTAGATAATGTAATCTCAAATAATGAACTCGAATTTGATGGTATAGAATTAGATGGTAAAGTTATATCAAATAAAATAATCTTAGGTAAAGTAACCTCAAGTAAAGTAATATCAGTTTCTTTATTGTTTTCCTTTGTTGGTTTTGGTAAATCATTAGTTATTTGTTGGATATTTTTATGTTTATCTTTATCAAAGTGTAATATTCTTTTGGTTTTTGTTTGCTTTAATATTGGTAAGTGTATTTTTATTGAGTTTGTGATTATTGCATTTAATGATATTGGTGGATCAATTGGAATAAACAATGATTTAGGGATATTCTTAGATTTACTATGAGATCTGTGATCAGGTTTTATATTCTTGATATCTTGTAATCCGGCTATACAGTTTTTGAATTTGAAATCCAGATCCTCTTCTTTATAGCTTTCATTGATTGTAATACAATAAGAGCAGTATATATAATCTAGCTCTAATAAATAAACCTTTATATATTTGGTAATGTTTTTTAAGTATCTCAGGAATATCCCAATCCTTATTATATCGCGGAGTTTATTATACCTTTATCCTTTTGGAATAGTTTTGGGGTTGATATAGGTGTAATATTGATTCCCCTAGATCTTATATATATCGATATCTGATAACATACTTATAAATACTTCGAATAGGCTTTGATCGATTTCATTCGCATTTGGGCCAATACTAGTACGGTTTCGAATATATATATTATACTCAACAGCTTTATCCCAAAACTCTAATAGTAAATGAGCTTCTTTCAACATTGCTTTTATATCAGTTTTTGTAGTACATATATTACATTTGACTAGATTATTTTGGTAAGATAATACAACTATTGTAATCTCTAATTGCATACTAACTTTCCATTCCTAAATAGCTTGAAGGAGCTCTAATGTATTATCGGTTCTGGTAGCAATTACAACTATATCTATAACAAATTCAATTTCTTGTTTCTAGGCTTTCAATAAGGGTATTGTATTGTTCTTCTGCTTCAATAGAATAATCCAATTTATTCTTATAGTATTATCAATAATAAGAAGAAAGTATCTATATCCTCAAATGGATTTTGGGAAAGGGCTAGCAATATCGAAATGGATTAATTCTAGTCTCTTGGATTTTTGTACATTTAGTTAGCTTGGGATTCTATTAGTTATCTTTGTGAAAGTATATATTTTATAGATATCAAAAGTTGAAGGGATTTTGATAGATCTCTGGAGTATAATAACTTTATGCAGATTCCTGATTTTATCAGGGCTGAGATGATTGAAGTGTTTATATCAAATAAGATATCTTTTCTTCTCCATTATAATTAATTCTTTGATTTTCCCTTTTGTATTATTAATAATCTTTGTAGAAAATATAAAGAATATAGAATCTTTATATTCTGGTTTTATATACAAAATAATATATATTCTATTTTTCATTGTAGTTTTAATAATCTTATTATTCTTATCGTTTTCTGGTATGAAATATATCTCCTTAAGACTAAATATACCCTTGAGTCCTGCCTTACAAATTCTTTTGGCTGAAAACAGATTGACTCCTAATCCAGGTATATATAGCACCCCAGCTAATGATATCCTTGTTCTATCCTTGTACACTATATCCACTATCCCTCGTTCATTCAAGTATATAGCTTTCCCACTAACTATTATCCTTTATCGCAAAATGTGAATTAGATTTTTGAAAAAAGAATATTGATTAGATATATATGAAGTAGCACCAATATCAATATACCATTACAATAAGAATACCTTACTAATACTTTCTTTAGTAAAATAATAATATTCGAAATCAAACTCATCATTAATAACACTTTTAATAATATTAGAGTTTGATTCAGCAATATAAACCTTATACTCCCTATACTTTTTGTATTTTTGTAATAAAGAAATAGATTGTTTTCTCTTTTATTTATACTTTAAATCAGATTTCAAAAGACATTTAATACAATAGAACTAGAAGTATTTTAGAATTAAATAACCAGGTTTATTGCAGAGTTTACAAGTAATAATAAATATATTAGTCTCCAAGCTTGTGCTAGCTTTACACTAATAATAAAGTAGAACATATTTCTTTTCTTTTACAAGATATATTGAATCTCTAGAGTTTTATATTTTTGCCTCTTTGATCTACAAATACTTGATTTTATTATCAATATTTAAAATAGAATTGATAACATAAATTATATCAATAATAACTTTGTATTTATCAGGGAAAAATAAGATCAAACTTTGAAAAAGTAATTTATTTATATACAAAGTACCAACTAAAGCATTTACAAATAAAAGTTTTTATCAAAGATCTTTAAGCTTATCCCAAATACCTATAATAATTATATCAGAAGTATTATTAAATTGAAAAAAGAAAATTTTGATCTTAAAAAGATACTTATCTATTATAATATTATCGATTCTAGAGTATTTGATAACCAAATAATTCCAAAGTTTCTTTACTATATTATATTCTTTTATTAAAGCTTCATTATTATTAAATAATAAACAATAGATATAAGATAATACATTAGTATTGTTTTTAAAAAAGGTAGCCTTTTTATCAATATTGAGTCGAATCTTTATAATAATATTACTATTGCTACTAAAGATTTGAAGTTCTTTGAAATCCTGAATTAAATCATTGGCTACTGCAATCCATATATATTTATACAATATCTTTTCGCATATATAGAATTAGCCTTTTCCTCAAAATTGAATTCTTATTTAACAAATCTAATATTTGTAATTCTCTTGAATGAGAAAAGGAATACACTTAGAGTAATCCCTGGATCCAATATCTTCGTTTATTTTGAGGTCCTGCAAATAGAAAACTTGTATTGATAACCTAAGCATATTTGATAATGAAATGAAAGAATAGAAGAGGAACTGTTTAAACTATATTATTCCGATTTGGATGTATTAATATTTGAAGGGAGAAATTCTCTTTAAGGCGAGATAATTGAAAGTAATGAATTTTGATTTATAAATAATGATTTTTGAAGTGATATCAAACACTATATAGCAAATAATACTCTTCAGTGTCAAGCCAGAATAGATAGTCTTTTCAGTAATAATTTGTAGTTTTCTTACTTGAAGAAAAGATACGATATAAATAATTACTTCACTATCACTGCTTAGCAATCTATTTGTTATACGCACTTTGTATATTGACATTACATTACATAGAAGTTTCTCATCATTAATTTCTATTTTAATAATATAAACTATTCAAAGAGCTTTCGGCCTTAGTCTTACTACAGAGCTACCAGGCTCATAACCTGTTCACAATGAAGGAGCAGGCTAGTGGAATGCATGTAATATTGACTATATAGATTAATCATATTGAGGTAAAATCTAACTATGAAGTGGAAGTGATATATACACAGTAGCTAAGCGCACGTGCCACAACTTCCAACAGATTATCTTATTGATCAATATTTTATTAATAATAATAACACTAGAGAAGTTTCCAGGATATTCTTTATATTTATAGATACTTATAACAATTTTTCAATAATAACCACCCTCAATAATATAGCAAGTGCTCATTTATTAATAACTGAAATGTATATTACAAATAATAAGAGATATTATATAAATAAGTTCTTTGGAATCATAATTGATATAAATACAGCTCGGAGATTTACTATTGGATATAATCAATATTTGGTATAGAAGAAGATTAAGAATGTTGAATACAATCAAATTACTACTGATTAAATGATAGTCCAATATAATATTGAGGCAATTACTTCTATTAGTTCCTTTTGAATAAAACTCTTATTCAGTATTGTGAAATAAAATATGATAGAAGCTGATATCCCATTTCTATTTTGTTTAGCAGATATAAATAGACTCAAGTTCAAATACAATAACCTTGATAATATCGCTATCACACTCAAAAGTATTTATCCTGTCTATCAATAATTCAGTTATACATTTTTATTTTGGAATATCAATATTTAGGAACTGATTAATCATTCTATAAATAATAAAGAATGCTACCTTACAAAGATCGAACTGTGATATATATATCAATAATTCGGTTATCTATTTGTCTACAAGTTTTATAAGATACTCAAATACTTCAAGCACAACAAAGATTTTGAAATAATCAAATAGCTTATCAAGTTTTGTTATTATTGTTAAATCTATGGTAAGTCATCTAGCAGATTTAAGTTTTCTTTTTCTGGTAGAGATTTTGAATTCAATTATATAATACTTGTAAATATTTTCTATATCAATAACAATTCTATTCTATATATTATCAATAAAGCTATACGCTTTCAGACTATCAGATAGCTAAGTAATATATTTGCAAAGCATATATAAAACAAGCTCCATGAATATTGGATCGATATATATATTGATTCGCTGGAGTATATCACTTACGATATAGGCATTAACTTTGTTAGGAAAGAGTTTCAGCAATACACTATATCAATGTTCATTCAGATAAAGACAATTCCTATAGAAGCATACTATTCAATTAGTATTATTAAGAGATTTTATGCACTATTATATAGATCTTATAAGATTATTTATAATAAGACTTATGATTTAGGTATTAATAGAGCTGTTATACTCCAAATAACTATGAAAGCTGTGAAATTCTATAATAGGTATACTAGGCAACTAAATTGAAATCAGGATCAGGCCATTAGACCTACTCCGCCACTAAACCTAGAATTAGACCAGGTG
>PQXN01000507.1:0-15943 GCA_004786275.1 Botryotinia convoluta
ATTAAAATATATTCAGTTTTGAAGAAGATAATAATACATCAAAATGGCTAGTTTTGGTGTAAAAGGGTGGCCCAAAAGAGGGGTGGCCCAAAAGTAGGGCACTGAACTTAGATCACACACATCGATATCGCTTGGATGATCTCTTTAACGAAAAAAATTCTGTTATCGATGCAGGCTTTAAGACGATGGAAAATGCAGATAGGATGTGCCTTCAAGTTCACTATACCAGCGTCGTGAGTTTAAATTGGAATAATCCATAATGAGGTGGTGTGGTTGAACAAGATTGCACTTAGTATAACCATATGATTCGATGGAATAGGAAGTTTCCGAAATATTGGTTACACAACATCACATCATTTCACCTCAACAAATATAACCTCATTCTCCAATATTCAAATGGTCTTGACACCATCAAAAAAATTCAGAGAGGGACTCAATATATGCGTTACAGCTGTAACATCTTTATACACTCTTTCGAATTGTATAGTCTAGGCTGTATTAATTGAAACCTGTCTTATGGCACTTCCTGCAATTACCTGTGCTGAGAATATTGCTCTCCTCTCCCTCCTCCATCGCGTTCCTGTTCCACCATCATTAAACCCTATTAGTAACCTTTCGGTTCGTCACAAAAGATATACTTTATCGTTTGAGAGAGAGCGTAGCTTGGCTAGTGTGCTTGCATTTCTCTCAAGCATTAGCGATAATCCCAACCATATCACCGCGGTTTGTGTCGAGGAGGATCACGAAACAATGTCTTTAAACGTACTACTTGCTATAAACAAAGATCGGCAGAATGATAACAGCCAAATCCAAGAAGAGTTGAAGCAAGGTTTTGAGAGAATCTTCGCAGGGCTCGCCCAAGTATCAGATGGTAAGTGCCCCAGGGCTCATATTTCACTGCTAATTTTATTGAGATGGCAATCCAGATGTTGAAGACAGAGTCTTTGTTATGATTGTTACAATGTGCTCAGCCCGCATTCTATGCCGTCTACGTCTTGCTGCCAACAGCAGGAAATCATCAAAGCAGCCTTTTAAGACGGTTCTCAAAGAGGCTGTCCTCTCACTCGGGTATCTCGAACATACCGGGCTTTCTACTGTCGCTAGCAGATTTGTAGAGAAAGCGAGAAAAGTGATGCGGTTGATTGACTTATGGACGAAATACCAGACGCTTACGCGGTTAGGGGAGTTGGTAGAAGGAGTCTATCATTTGCGGCAGGTAGGAGACCTCCAGGCGGTTCTTAACATTATATCGAACCGTGTCATGGACCCTAGCTCTAGGAAAAATCTCCTCAACATCATCAAGAAGGTTGCAAGGTATCGAGAGGCTGCTCGATTTTTATATCGCACGGCGAAAAGATTCACGCTAGTCCGACAAATGAAGACTGTTCTAATCAATTTACCCAAGGAGGCGTTTCGCAAAAGTGCCTTCGACAAGTACGATTCTCGACTCTCATTGAAGATCTCACAGATTCATGCACCAAACGGACGAGCATGGCACCTCGAGAACATCTGTCGCTTACTCAAGACTGATATATTCGAAGCAAGTAGTTCTTTTGTCCAACAGACGCGGAGAACATCAAATGAAGGAAAGATTCACGCTGAGATTCAACTTCTCTTTCACTTCGAAACACGCATATCTAAGCTGCTGCCTCGGGTGATATGCTCGAGCAAAGACGCCTGCTTCCTCTGTAATGCTTTTATACTCATGCATGGAAAGATGTATACACCGCGATATCATGGAAGACTGTATCCTGGGTGGCGCTTGCCTGAGTGTCTGAGTGTTGACCTGCAGTCGAGGTTCAACCAGATACTGGAAGATCATATTAGGAACAGCCTTTTAACGCTGATTTCGAGACGGCAGAAGACGGTCTACCCCGATCCAAACGAGAGTACACTTCTCACATTGCCTATTTCAACGTCAACAGTACGCAGTATAGCACAACCTGAACCGAATATTGAAGATCAAAATGAGATGATCCAGCCTCTCCTGTCTAATCACACGGTTAAAGAGAGCGATAATATGATGCTAGATTCTAGGCCGTCGCCTAAACTATTTGATCATCTAATTAGCAATGAATCTTCGGCAGAAAGTAGCTTTGCCAATGCAAAGAAGGAGGTAGAGGCTCAACCATCAAATAATAGTCTTTCGCAGCTAGCCTCCTCAATCTTGTCGACGGAGGAACTGCTGTCAAATGTTGTATTTGGCAACAACTGGGGACTCGCTCAGGGGCAGATGCTATCCGAGAGTATTAGGTCGAACAGCACATCATCACTCTATAACGCTGGATCACTAGAAGTTCAAATTGGATACTCGATAGGAACAAGTCTGATCACACCTGAAAGAGGTTCAAAGGAGCTTTTGTTCAACATAGAATGGCTCACGACAGACGAAGGAGAGAGATTGCGTGGTCAGCAAGCGGTTTCTATTATCGATGCAGAGTCATTGGAGGGTGAAACTTTCCATCCTTTGGATGATCTCAATTGTCTTTATATTGCGGCCCGGAAATATATTTTGAGGATCACGTTTCTTCATCCAAGAATTCCTCAATTATCAAAGGACTGATTTTCAGAGGTTTCCTTACAGTCGGGAATAGTAGTTATATCTATTTTGGTATTTTATAGTCCGTAACGATCTGGTCAATCTGTGATGTGATCTAGTTACTCCGCACTAAAGATCTCAATAGCTACGTTAGTGCTTTTGTAAATACCTTTTCTAATGGCAAGTTTATTTGTTGTAAAGGACGCAGTTTAATTCATGTGCTAGAATCTATTGAAGTACGCGCTTGCTAGCTAGCTTGCTAATAAAATGTATTCTATTTTCGATGAGTCCATCATATCTAAGGGAGATATACCCCGAGTGAATAGTATGACAGAATTGTTAGGGGGAGCAGAACTAGTATCTATTAAGATGATGACCTCTAGAAGATACAATCCCTAACTATGATTCCGATAAGATTTTTAGTAATTATTATTAGTAGTTACTTATTTTGATAGGGGGGTAATAACTCAGTAAAAAAAGACTATAAGATTGTTACTTCAAACTAGATTCAAAAATCATATTTTGAAAAATCTTTTACAAAGTATTATTAATATAATATTTATTCTTTTTTTAAATTTAATGGAATAAGCTTCTATTTTATGCTTTTTTAATTTATGTTTAGGCTTTCTTTTTTTATTAATATTTTATAGATCTTTTTTTAGTTCGACTTTTTTTTTCTTAAATAAAGTTTTTCTATATATTTGTGATTTTATACAGATCAGGATTAATTCTATTGTTTAAATTAAAATAACAATATAATATTTATCTCTTTCACCCACTTAAATCATCTTATATAGATCGATAAGATAAGATCCTATAGGAGCTTTCAGTCCGGAGTGGCCGGAAAAGAAATAAAGAAAATACCAATCCTTTATTAGTCCTTTCAATTCAAAAGGAATTAGACTAATCTAATTAGTGCTAATTTAAATAAAGAATATAGGAAAGCTTTATTCCCAGGAATGACCATATAAGGAAGAGATCTATAAGAGATTGATGAAAGCTGAAAAACTAGATTGAATGGAAAAAGCATAAAATAAGACTTTATTCCCTTGAATGTAGAATAACCAGAATGAATATACTTTTAAAATTCAATAAAAATTACGTGTTACATTGCTTATATAATCATTATTAGTTGTCAACCAGAGCCTGCTTCCCACTTAAGACTAAATTATTAGTCTTACTCCCTTACAAATCCATTTCACTATATACTCATGACCTGCGATAAATTCAATTAATCTAAATCCTTTTTAAATAAAAGATCAACTAGTTATTAGGGGAAAGGAATTTTTCAGATTGTGAATTTATTAAATTTCTTTTTTCTTATTAATTATTATAATAATCTTAAAATTCTTGAAATTTATAACTTTTAAATTCTTTTTTCTTAAGAAATAATTAATCATTTATTTAAAAAAGAATTAGATTAATTAGATTAATACTAATTTATATAAGAAGATAAAAAAGCTATATTCGAAAGAGTAGTCGGATTAGGAAGGAATTTGTAAAAAAATTAATAAAAGTAGAAAGTCTAATATAGATGGAAAAAAGTATAAAATAAGACTTTATATTTCTGAAAAAAATCAAAAAAAAATCATATATAGATTCATTTGAAATTATGTATTATATTGCTTATATAATCATTTTTAGTTGTCGACCAGAGCCAGCTTCTCATTTAGACTAAATTATTAGTCTTATCTTTATATAAATCTAAATTATTATGTGCTCATGACCTACGATAATTTATCTATCGTAACAAGTGAATAAATACATAAATACCCGAATACACATATATACCCCCTTACTGATTAAGTAGGAAAGCCTGTAAATTCATCAAATAAATGGATGGAATGCGCTCGAATGCAATGCGATGCGATGTAAAGTGAAGTGATGAGATGAAATGAGGTAGGAGATAAACAGCTAGCTATATGTGTAACACACGATAATCACTCCATACCTCAAACCCATACCCACGCGAAACAGCAACCTCAAGGAAAAGAGTAACCCTCAGAGAGAGAGAGAGAGAAATCATCTCATCTCACCAAGAAACAACACTCAATCCCAGTCCCCCAATCCCACCTCACACCCCTCAAAACCCAATCCAATAAAGCATTACAACAATACAAAAAGACGATTCAAGAATTACCATTGCATAGCATATTCTAACTATCCTATATACATCGTATACATCATCCATCAAACAGTAATTTCTTCCCCTCATTCCTCTTTCCATGAAAACATAAAAGAAAGAGAAAAAGAAAGATACGCAATCAATGTAATGTAATTGTAACTGTATTGTAAGTCTTTAGATCAAGTAGGTAAGTAGGTAGGTATCTTAAATCCAAATCCGGAATCCCGGTGGCAAACAAGCAAATAATCATGCAAGTAATTTTGCATCAAACACGACTAACTTCCAGCCCCCCAAAATGCTTCATCCACCACTCTCGCAGTATTCAACAGGGAGAGTAGTAAGCTATACCCATCACCGAAAACACAAACATGACTATTCTTTCACACCGGGTGAGAATTTAATTATATATTTCCATAATCCCACAGCCCTCCCATCCTTCACTCCGCCACTTCCTAAACCCCACTTCCTCAAATCAACCCCCCCGCACTATCCTTCACAACCTGCACCACATTCAACGCCAAGCTCAAATTATTACTCGCAAGCGCCCTCTCATAATAGACCAAATGTTCCCCCTTATAAATCGCACTTTTCCCCACAATACTCAACTGAACGATTCCCGTCGTCGGATCCGCACTTCCGAGCACCTTTGTTTGATCCATTGTTCCCGTCATCGGCAACGTATTATTCCCTGGTACGAGTGTCATATTTGCTATTGTAGAATTACCCACAACTCCCGCAGCGGTGGAGAGTTCCAAAGTAACGTCGCCCATGACAATGGTCATATCGGACGGATTGGGAATATATGCGTAGCCGGAGAGATTGGGACCGGAGAGTGCAGTCAGGTTGACGCGGACGTTGGTAACGTTGAAGCCTTTGAGACCGTTGAGACCTTTGTATGTAGATGTTTGGTTGTAGTTTACTGTGATGACGGGGAGGGCACCTTCGTGGAGTTTGGTTTTTCCCACGAGAGCGGTGGTGACGTATTCGTTGGAGAGGACAGCGGTGGTGTAGTCGGAGAGTGCATCGATGCTTACGATGGATACTTCTTGGTTTTCGACGGAGATGGTGGATTTAGGGTGGAGAGCGTGGATCTTGGGTAGAGGAATGATGACCATTGGGGATGAAGCATATTGACCATTTGTGACTAGGTATGAGGAGGCGTTGAAAGGGTCAAGAGTAGGTGTGTACATTGAAGGACTGTGAAGTATTCCTACTTGACTAAGAACAATGGTATCTGGAGTTGGATCTGTAAATTTGAGTTGAGTGATTTCGAGAGAAGAATCATTAACACCATCTTGAGCAATCTTAGGCATAGCGACATAAACACTATTCTTGTTAGTACGGATATCAAGATATCGGATATCTGGAGAAATACTTACAGACATAATGCGATAATGAGAAATGATATACAGAAAATTATAAGATGAATCCACCAAAATCGAGCACAATGTCTTTTTACTTTTCCACCAAATGATCTCTTTGCTGGTGGTGGACTTGTCTCATATTGTTCAACCTCCGCTCTCTCCACCTTTTGATCCGAATCATCTAATCCTCCTACCATTTTGATTTTCAACGACTAGTTTCTGTGGAAAATCGCAAATATATCGTTTTCCTCGTAGGATCAATTACTCGGAATGATTTCCGCTGATTGATGGGTATGGAATTTGAGATGATATATGGTAATTTATAGTCAAATAGTCATCCAATAAATCTCATCTGATGACGTCGCATAACCATTAAACAAAGAAATATAATTCCCCTATAACGATGACGATGACCAAAAAATTGGAAAAAGTCGAATAGAGAAAAATGGCGAACTTTCAATACTTCTATATCTCTTGAAAATGATCCACAGTGGAGAAAGGAAGGGGAATCAATCTAATGTGGAGTTATTGTAGATATGTATAGAGAGAGGGGTCTTTGGACTAGGGGGGCAAGTAAGATATGATAGAAAGGGTAACGAGTGAAAGTCTTGGATCTACTTTTGAATTCCCCATGGGGAATTATGTCCGATTTCAAAGAAAATATGTAAAGCATGTGAGAACATTTTACTTAATTATAAAAAAATGAATGGCAAATAATAAAACCCAAGGGATTTCTAAGTGGCTTATTTGAGGTCTCATCGTTTCGCAATGACCGAAAAGTACCACGATAATTCCTCATAATCCACACCTATTTAGCTGAACAACTTTGTTAAGCTTTTTGGCGTAATTAAAGATACGGTCTGATATACCAATTAAGAAGGATTGACACACCTTGACATTGCTGGTTAGTTGTGTGACTGTCACACAACATTCCATATCTTCTACCGAGAGACTAGCACGCACCAAATGTAACATTATAACCATGCACAGCCTTCCATTACTATTCATGTAGTATGAATATGTGTTATACAATCAGATGTCAGATCTTACCATGAATTTCCTTTCGGTGTATTGAAGTATTGAGCCTCGGTGGATCATAGACGGAACGGCGATGTTCTTGTATTAGGCAAAGCTCATTATGTTGGTTTGAACAAATGTGTATGTTACCCCGGAATATATCCTTGTCGTTACAGCGATCGACTTTCATTAAGATTTCTGAAGTTGGTATAATGAGTTGGTATTGGTTGGTATTGGTTGGTTTAAATATCGTATACTCGCGTAGAGACAAACATTTTACTAGGGGGCTTAGGTATTGAAATTTGAGTAATTTGCTTGGGTAACCAATTGATTTGTTCGGAATTGTTGTCGTTCATGAATCAAGAGTTGAAGAGATTGAAGAGGTTGGAATGAAATATTTGAAGAAAATGGCCCCTCCCCTCCCCTCTTCCCCATATGATTTTCTTCTGCGTCGAATAAAGGTCTTAGATTGTTAAATTGTGGATATAGCTAAATGATAATTAAGCTTAATTAAATCTATTTTAACCAATCAAATGTAATGGATATCAATTTTCTTCCCCCCGTTAGATAGGTATCCATAAATCCATAAATCCACAATCCACAATCCCCGCCACATTGGGGTATCATGGTGCTCCGCATCCCGGCTTCTCCACTACTGAAGCTTGATCTTTTATTGAACAACAACACCATCAAAGCTCATTAATTTAACTGCCGTGGCCGTTGCCTCTACTATTATTCAGACTCAAGAACAAATTTGATACTGTGTAGTGGATATATATTAGTAGTATAGTACGAATTAGTACTGACTTCCGTGCGAATAATTCTTCCAATATACGAGTGTACGAGTGGGTGTAGGTAGGTATTCATCGTGATCTATCTTTTCTATCGGCAGTTTATAGAAACTAGAACTAGAACTAAAATATCCCTTACGCATGTATCGATATCATATCCTGTTCAAATTCACATCCCGAAAAGACTAAAAGAAAATCTACCGAATCCATAAATTAATGATCTTCCCTCCCATACACACTAAGGAAACCCTTCGTAAATCTTCATCCCTACCATCCTTAAACTTTATCGAATTTCAAACTCCGGCTTTTCACATGAATCTAATTTGTGACCGAGGAATGAATTTTCAACTCTCAATTTGTTCTATCGGCCGTCTATCTTGTCTTGAAACAATGATGGATTGGGAGAGATATATATTGATCACCCCGATTCACCCCTCATTCTCGTTGTCTGCGTTATATCAGGAACCCCGCTTCGAGTACGCTGTATATGCAACGACAAGCAGGGTGTAAGCTATGAGGTATGTGTAATACAACCTCACTATCAACAATCTCCAGATAGATGAAAACAGATGGGATATCAAGGTAGGAAACGGTAGTGATGGATGAATTCTGAAATGCATGCATGTAAGTGTGTAGGTAGGTAGGATGTAATGTAGGTATGATGATATGATATAAAATGACACACTACGAGGTGCTCTACATATGAAACGGCTAATTAGGTATGTATAATGGGAGAGACAGCAGAGAAATCAATGTTTTCAGATAAGTATCCAACATTTGTTAACGCCCACACCACATACCACCATATAACAACACCCCGCATTTGAATCATTTCCATAAGGGTATTGCCCAGAGTTCTGCCCAGAGTTCAACCCGGAGTTCTGGGATAAATGGTCAAATCAGATTGTATGAAAGACATTCATTGATTTTGTTGTCGGATCAACTTTGAATCGGTCAATGTTTGATTGTATGAATAATTCGGCTAGTGATGGCATAAGATTATCAGCTTTTCAGAGATACTTTGGACTATTGTGGTTACTCATATTGGTATTGGTACGCGTGATGTTGGATTATATATATAAATTGTATGAGATTCTCAAAACACGAACAGAAAGAACTTTCAGGACATTTAGAAAAGTCTGCTGAAATCACACGGTATCCTAACAAATCGGGAGACAGAATTTTAGGACTTTCAAGATGAAGATGCCGGAAGTGCAAGGCTTAGAGATAGATTCAGGCTTGATACGTTGCTATCACCAGCAACATCATGATCATAGGCTATTGAAGATCAGATGAAAAGTGGAATTGTGGTCCAAAGACTTGTGATTTGGCAACTCTCGTCCTCATTTATAGTTCTAGATTGACAAGAGAATCGATTTCTAGGAGTGCACATGCCTGGGGGGAAATCTCAAAGGCTATACCACATTTTTTGGTAGAGTAACCTCTAACTGGAATTCAATCACCCTTTTTGGATATACAAATATAGCTTGCAGATTGTCAGGATTCAACCAATTCATCCATTCAAGATCGTAGTGCTGTCACCAAAAATACCATATATCACGTGGTATACACAAACATTGTGTAGGCAACCAGTGAAAGTATAAGAAATATCCTCAAGTTATACCACTTGCTGATTAGAAACTGATTGGAGATACTCTAACAATATTAACTTCATTCATATCCAAAAGAACCGTCCAAACACGAAATTCGAAAACAATTTTGTTGCATATCGGACTTTGGCCAGACCTTGGTCTGTAAAACGCCCCTGAGAAACTATCTGGAAAAGATCGTGGCCAGACTCATATTTAACATTGCATACATCTAGACCGTTCAAGATCTAGATGCAAAAGCGCGTTTTGACACGACATCGCGATACAAAGTATTCAATTCAATAATGAAAGTTGGGGAGTGGTATTAATACAGTACTGACATTGGATATCGATAACTTGCAGAAAACTTTAAGTTTAATTACTTGTACAAATAAAGTCAAGCATCCAATTCGCCAATACGAATATGGACAACAACGAACGCATACTGAGATCCTCAGTTCTGAATAAAAACCCGATAAATTCACTTCCATCCAAGCCGACTGCAAATTTAGAACAACCAGTGAAATTCATTTCTAACAAATCCTCGCATACCACCCCAAGAATAAACGAAAAGATTCAACTCATACCACGATCTTCCACCCTACAAAGTCTAAACCAAACCGAACTCACACTTCTTCGCAAGAAACAATCGCGACTTAAAACTACCGCATTATCCACACTCAAAGATTTACCATCCGGACTTCACGTTCGTAATTTATTAACATCAACGCTGATCTTTGCGCAATATGAAGCCGGGACAGCAGTTTGTATTGATCCTGCAGGATGGATAATTACATGTTCTCATTGCATTGGCGAGAGCGAGGAAGAATGGAAAGCCAAACCACGACAGTGGCTTTTATATTATACTGGTCTTGCAATTGAAGTCGAATGTCGTGTTTGGGATCGAAAACGTGATTTGGCGCTGTTGAAAGTTGTGACGATGGAAATTGGTGATGATGTGATTGGGGATAGTATCCCAGAATTCTCATTCGTGAAATTGGGAGTGCAACTTCCGGAACATAGATTATCTATTATATGTATTGGACAACCGGGAAGTGATGATTTGGAATCTTCAGACAATCGGAAGACGAAGTATAGTATTGTTGAGGTATCGAAAGGATCTTTTTGCGGGATGATACAGGGACAGGATCCGCATGAGAATTCGGAGATTGGAAGCCTGAAACATGATGCTTGGACTTATTGGGGATATTCGGGAGCACCGTTGGTGGGAGCTGATGATGGTTTGTTGATTGGATTGCATTCTTCGTGGGATGAGAATACCGCGATGAGACATGGTGTTCCGTTGGTGGCGATGAGGAGGTTCTTGGAAGAATGTTTACCGGGTGTGATGGGTCTTGGAGGGAATGAGACTTGATAGTTGGGTATCTGGGGGATTGATGAAGGTTGGGGTGCTATATAATCCGCTCATTGTGAGAAAATCCGCATTGAATAAGCTAGCATTAACTTCAAGAACCATGAGCTACAATCTACTGCAAAAGTATCGATCATTTTGACTCGCTCCAAATGGTTACCCGGGGTGATAATATCATTATTTTGATCGAAATGTACATGCCTATCTTTTCTCGAGTACTCCACGCTCTTTAGTATGGTAATCAAGTGCATGAGATGGCAAGGCAAAGTTAAAATGATAACAATGCTGATTAGTTTGACATCATGTATTTACCACTCCCATTACCCTATAATAGCAAAGTTAATATTCTGGATGAAGAGAAATTCAGTATAAATCTCTATACAAATTTTTAGGTTGTATATTACAATATTAATATTCCTTTTGTTATAAATGAAGCGCTCACTTTATCAATGACAAATATTATTAGTTCAAAATGGGACCTGTTTATTATTGAATTTTTATGAAAAATAATAATATTATATATGTAAAGTTTATATTCCTTGAAATCAATTATAAACAAATATAAAAGTGATATTGCTATAATATAAGATATATTCAATTTTCTAATCAGAATCTAAATCATTCCTTAGAATCAAAGCTATAAATCTATTACAATAACTTCCACAATCCTCCATAACCTTTATTCTCTTAATGATATTCTTTATTTCTTTCAATTTTATAGTTTTTAATCTACCCAATCTTTTATTAACAAAACCATTAATTATCAAGAAGTTCTATTTCCTATGCCTTTGTATAGAGCGAAATTCTTGTACTATTGCAATCTCTTCCCAATTATAGTTTTGAATAATAATCTATACCCTTCCGTATCGCTTTGTTACCTCCCCTTCTAAATACTATTGTATATATGAGTTATCACAATTCTTTGTAGAAATGTTTTGCCCGACTATAATCCCTATCGTTATTCTAATATTGATTCTTACTTTTTTAAAGAGTTTTATGGAATCCTTATCAATTGGTTATTATTCCAAATCTTCCCCTCTGAAATGCTGTTTAATTAGATTAAATTGAATACAATTTAAATTCGTTTTGAGAGACGTCCTGGTTATTATTGGGAACTCTAATTCTTACCCCAATTCTTTCTCTCTTTATTTATAGCAACTTTTTAATCCTAGTAAGTGATTCATATGTTCCATTTATATCAATCGATTTGACAACACTTTATCCATATCTATTATATTAATCACCATCCCCTTACAAATACCAATATATCTTTCTATTAGCTATGCCCAAAACACTCACCCTAGGCCTAAATCCCTAATTTGCGATGCTATCTTCTGTTAGATTTTTTTTACATATTTTTATATGATTTGACTAAAACTACACAGCATTAAATCCACATATCTAAATAAAGCAAAAAGTGTATATTGATTTTACATATTTTTATACAATCTTTCTTATCCTGATAATATAATTCTTGAAATGTTCATACGAATTCTCTTGCTTTATATTCGAGGTAGTTTAATTCTTCCTCTGATATTGATTTTTTGTAGTATAAAACATATATATCTTTTAATAACATAAAGTTCTTCAGATAAAGGTTAAAACCTAGTAAATTTGCTAATAGAATGATTTTATCCCGTATAAGAAACTCCTCTCACTCAACAGCTTTATATCTCTTCCAATATTTGTCTATATACCTAGTACCCTATCCAAGTTATAACGGAATTGTATATCTTGTGTTTTCTTGAATAGTGTCCAATCGATATTATTCTTTTTCTGGTATAACATACAATGCCAAAGACACTTCCTTATCTAATCTATTCTCTTTTCGATCTTCTAAATCGTATTCAATATTTTCTAAATCCAATACTTATGAGGTGGTCGTATTTCTTATTCTATTTAGGAATCAGTTTCCTACCCCGAAGGTTGAGAAGAGTACCCTGTCTTCCTATTGTTTACACCTCTTTTTCAATTTTTTCACCTTTTTTCTATAGAATTTCTTATTATTTAGGTTGAACCACCTACTCTTCCATAATAAATAAAGATCCTATACTACATTTTGTAAGATATAGTGCATTATATCGATCCCAGCGCTCTTTGTAAAGTGAATCGACTCAAGTTTGAGTAATATAGAATAATATACGAACCCCCAATATTTATCTATTACTGCTTTATCCATTCGCATTCTTTTCTATTCGCTTAATTAAAGTCGTATGTTTTTTCTTAGTTCTAGACCTTCAATTTGTAATTGTGCTATAGTGTATAGTATATAATAAGAGCCATTATCAAGTTTGCGAATATCATAGATTATATAATAATAACATGATCGATATATATTACCAAGCTCCTTTAATCCCATAGACTCAGTCCTTCCTGGCCCGTTCTCAGAGACAATAATAATTCACGCATGTAGTATAAACAGCTTTCTGGTAAAAGAGTTATATAGTCGATGCTTTGAACCATTCTCCCTGGTTATTCTATCAATGCCTTTACTTAAAACTAGTATTTTATCTACCATAGATTGTAGGAAGGAGTCTAAATCATTAACCTTTTTTGGTCCAGATATTAAACAAGACAATAAAAAGTTCTGCTTTTTTACTTACTTATCTAAAGGAAGATTGAGATTAAATAGAACAATGGGGTATATATAATGATTATTGATTTTAGTTATCTGTACACCATTTTGTAATAGTACTAGGGCTATATCCTTAGTCTTATTTCTAATTAGTAATAATATATAAAGGTAGAACTTTAGGAGGGACTTATTTTTGAAATAGATCAAGCTTTTTTCAATAATAATTCTGATATAAATCTTTATCAAAGATATCTTCTCATCCTCTACCATTATTATCTCAACCTTCGATTCTATCAAAACTTGTTCTGTATATTATTAGAATCTCAGTCTTAGAGGATCTGAATTGTGCACTTAATCTTTTTGCTAGTGGGAAGAAGAGGAATTGCTTTCTGAGCTATCTTTCTTCCCTTTTATTTGTTCCTTTGTGCTATCGGGGTTCCCTACAGAATCTATAGCTACACTAATCCATTGCACTATTGTTTCCAGTGTAGGCCATACAGCTTTTAATACAACAATTAATCTACTCAGGTTACAAACCAGTCTTCTTTTGAAGCTGTACATTCGTTCTTCAAACATTTGGAAATGGATTGGAGGCATTGGCGATATAATCTCTATATTTCGTAATGAATTCGATCATCTTTTGCTGTCCAATATATATAATATACGTTTCGAGCACAATCCAGTCAATCAGCATTTCAGTATCTATATAATATTAGTTTATTATTAAATAAAATCAAAATACCTAGTTTATTTTAGTCTATTTGATCTGATTCATTACCACTCTTAGAATTATCATTATCTAATCCTTTATTTGAATCATATTGTGTACAATCTAGTTCTCTAATTATTTGGTTTAGATCTATATCCAGTTTTAATTGCTGTATCTTAGAATTCCCCTCATTCTTTTTCTCCAAAAAGTCCTTTATTGCTTGGATTTCTGTTAATATTCTTCTTATCTTATCCTTTGTGAAACCCTAAATAGCATTATCACCTTTCTCATTATTATCATTATCTTTGATTTCTTGATTATCTGTATTAGAATTATTGTAATTAGATAACCCTCTTGAATACTGATTATAATTACTACTGAATGGCTATTCCTTTCGATTATGTCTATAAAAGATGGTTCGAGAGATTAATTTGCTAGCTAGATATCTCTAATAGTTATATATTTTTGTTGATAAAAATAGAAATATATTTCGACCAATCTTAGATAATTGTGTAACTTTGTGATACTTTTGATTCAAGTGTTTTCTGATAACCTATATAGATTGAGGTTCGTTACAATATCTTTTATATGGACAGTATTCAAATCTATTTCTAGATTGCTGTTAATGATCTTATTGTTGCTGTTGGTATTGTATATTCTATTACTTTTGAAATTATAGATAAAAACAATTGTTTGGTTTTGTTATATTATGCTTCGAAAAAGTATAAAAGAGTTCAACAAACTTTTCAGACTCTTCTTTCTCCTTGGGGAAAAAAAGTAAGTTTTATACGTCCTTACTCTTTTGTATTATAGTTTGCTTTGATTTCCAGAAGTTGTGTCGCTTTGTACTATATCTATACTATTGCTACAAAAAGACCTACCATCCATTAGGCCTAGGTAAAGAGAGGGGGTTAGAGCTTAAGCGATCCATTAATTGATTCAACTTCTCTAGGGCTCAAATAAAAAGGTTTCGTTAAATAGCTTTCTATGAGCAGTCAAATAGCTGATGTAGTAACTTTTTGGGGTACCTGAATTGTGTCAATATTCATTACACCTATCGGGCTGGGGAAAAGAAACATGTAAAAACATGTAAAAACATGTAGAAACATATAAAAAAAGGAGTAGAAAACATTACATTATAATATTCTTTTTTCAAAGAAAGCTATTAATCTGAAAGCAGAAAATACATTCATTGTACTAACCTTGCACCTTGATAAACCACCCAACCACATTTTAACAATGAGGGGGCGCTTAAGGTCAAATTCTGTATTATAGCTTGAAAGCGATCGTACACTTTACTCCAATAATCCTTCTATTGTGGAAGATTATGAATCCAAGCTATAGCCTATTTGAGTATTAGCTTAGAATCTAAAGTTGGATAAAGTTGAAGGAATAATGAAGTACAAATTAATATAAGAAAATGATTTATATATCTCTCTTAATTCCCCCCAAATACTATTATCAAAACACTCTTTCTATTTATCAGATATTTCGAGGCCTATCTCCCCCTCCAATTGCTTCACAACCTCCTCGTCATAATCATTAACATTCATTTCCATATCCATATCACTATTGTCTTCTATTTCTTCTTTTTCTTCTTTTCCATTACATTCATCTATTTCCGATTCCTACTCATCATTTTCACTATCAGTAATAATATCAAAATCGAAAAGATTATTATCATTCTCCTCCTCACTCATTTCAGATTGGGAATCGGTATTACTATTGATTTCAATCGAAGGATTGAATGATCTAGCCTTATATATAATAATCTGATTCACTCCCGAATCAATTCTAAGAAAAATGGAGGTTAATAAATATATTAATTATTTCTTAGTTAATGATATGATTCAGGTTAAATG
>PQXN01000508.1:0-15940 GCA_004786275.1 Botryotinia convoluta
GCCTTAGGCATCCGCCCTCCATATAGTCGGCGCCTCTCCGCCTCCTTCCTTACTCCTTGTAGAATATCATACATCTTACCTAGTACCTATCTCTTGCACTGTGATAATTATAGATTACAATGTGACACTTTAGAACACTATTGTATAAAACAAGATCTTGATATAGTAAGATTGAGAGTTATATATAGCTATAGGAATGATATACTATAGGAAGTAGAGATTTGTAATTATTGTATTAAATACTTCCTAGAGATTTGTATTAGAGTTCTTCTTGATATAGGTCTTAAAAGAAACATTATTCTATTTCAAGAGTATATTTCTCTAATACTTAAATCCTTCAAAATTGTTAACTATTATGTTATACAAACCTTGATATGAATCGGAAAGATTATTGAGATTTGCTTAATAGTAGTCTTTAGCCATACCCGAAAGTATGATTAGGAAAACAGCTATATTCATCTCAGTTGGTATAAATACTTTACGGTAGTATTCTCTAAATATAGAAATCTTCAAATCGAATGAATCATTAATGCCTTTATATATATCGTTATTTTTATAAATCTTCAAAAGATTGATAAAACAATGGCTTTGATTGTGTTAATCATTTCCCTTGTCATTGTTACAATTGGAGTGATCAGGGTGATTACAATTTCTATTACCTTTATCACTATTATTATTATTTTTATTACTACCTCGATCAGCTCCGTGATCTTTGTTGGAATTGTTAGAGTTATTATTGAGCGGTCCTTCTAAAGCGGACAATATAACTTTGCTAGAATCTGGTAAAGTTATATCATGCCTTTGTGTTAACTCAAGATTAAAATCCTATGGATTTTCTGGTGGTAATATCTTTTCTGGAATAGTGATACACATATCATTAGAACTATAGTTTTTGAACAAGAATGGCTTTCGTTCTATAGCTTCATAGTGTCTATCAAAAAAATTGGTTATGTCGAAATCAATATCCTTGTAATCCTGGGGTTTATCAAGTTGTGGTTTTATATTAAGTTCGATAGGAAGGTTGGCTTATTTTGTGGATATAAATGGTTATATCTTATTAGTCTGATATTCTATAAATTGATCTCTATTCTACTTGTAGTATCTCTTTCAGGAAAAGACTTCTAAAAAAGCATTCTCAATATCCATACTAGTATCGACATATACACTATAGCATTATAGAATCTTTCGGAATTGGTAAAGTGTTAGTCTTTCAATAGCATTGAAAGCTAGCTTATTGAAATTCTTGAAATTGTATGCGACTATATCTTGGAGGAATATATTAGTAACTTCTGTATTAATATATTCGGTACTTTTGAATTGAAAGTATTCATCAGCGTGTCTATAGTTTACAACTCTAAATGAAAATCTCTTATAGAACTTTCTTACTACAAAGAGATCTTCTAGGAAGATATAATTCTGAGTTTCACTAATAAAAAATAAATCAATTGAATTCTTGGATTCCTTAGATAGATTATAGGGAGCACTATCATCCAAAGTCATTTTACCTTTATTGGATATAGAAAAAACAAAGGGGTTGTATTTCTCATTCTATAGCTAATCGATACTGATATTATTAAAAGTACCTAATAATTAATCAAATTGCTTTCCAGCTTATCTAAAACTAATACTGAAAGGATTTCCCCAAGTTGTTATAATATTGATAATAAAAAGAGTTAAAGATTTTCAGAGTAAAAAGGGTTTTCAAATAATTAGTTAAATAATTTATGATATCACTAATTAGTGTTGGTTTGAGAAGGATATAGAAGATGTAGTACCCATATATTCGTAGATCCTAAATATCTATATTATATTCTGTTTAAAGAGCTAGTTATATACAGGAAGTAGTAGATCTTATATAGACCTATTGAAAGAGCTAGTCTTTTTCGCTTTCGCTTAAGGCTGGTAATACAGTAGCTAATGAATTGAAGCTATTCACTATGTTGAATGTAATCAACGTTCATACATGAACCTTGAAGAAAAAGATATAATTACGACGTGAAATTTGTAGACAATTAGTTCTACATCTGTTTTGAAGATATATTATATACCTAGATACCTACCGAAAGATACTTAAATTATTTTAGTTCATTTGACATACTCGAACTTGCTAAAATATGAGATGGACAATAATCACATGGAGTTCTTTGGAAAGATATTTAGATAGACTCTTGTTTCTCGTACAAACAGTATGATTGTGAATGCCTAAGCTATGTTATAAACAACCACTTTCAAAAAACTATGAAATTCCCAAAATACAAAGTCGTTCCTTAACCCTCAAGAACAGTCGACATGATATTCTCCGCTCGGCATCCGATATCAGATACTAACTGCTCGGAAAGGCCGCTCAAAAACCACAATCACAACCAAAAGTTGACATCTTTCCTTCTGTATATCCTAAACCGTTCATCCATAACGTCGAAGTTGAAATAGAAAGTCGAAAGTGGTGATATTATGATCAAAAGACTCTCCGCAAAACGATCCTAGAGGAATTGAGCCGCAACTCTAGTCTCAAGTCTATTTACTCATTAGTTTCACCTCTTCATCATAACCCCAGGTGTTAAGAAATAACAAACTTACTGTGTCAATTTAGCTTTAAGAGCCAAGTTTTTCTCCTTCAACTTGATGATTTTGTTCTGTGCCTCGTATTGCTTGACCGAACGACATGGTGGTTAAATGATGGTGATGATGTTGTGGTGATGTGTTATGCGAGGGAATCGAAATTAGGAAGAGAGAACGAGATCGTAGATGAATGGTAGGAAGTTGTTATGGCGAAGATAATTTAGGTTCGAAATCATGAAAGAGTGATGGCTTTTGAGCGGTTGGAAAACTCGCTTAATTGATACTGTTCTCAATGTTCTAGCAACGTGGCTTTAAAGATGGAATTGCTATAGTAAATAATTTGGATACGGTTTACAAACAGTTTTCGATAAGACATTGTAGATATTCATTGAGTTCTTGATACTTTCATGTCGCTGTATTCCAATAACAAGCTTTCGTTTCAGATTGTTTCATTTACTTAGATATATACAGGTACGATTAGTTAACCGTACTAATAGTATCGAAAATAGAAAGTCAAAAAATGCTCTTTTAATCTTTTCTTTTTTTGACTACTCTTTTAGATCATTTTCCCTTCTACTATATCTCCTCCTCTTCTTCTTTTTTCCTTTTACTCTTCTTTCTCCCCTCTCATCTTATGTAAAGTAGAACTATATAGGAATTTTCTCCTTTCTAACCTCACTATTTGATCCTGAAAAAAAAAACAGAATTCTTAAAATTCCTTAAGAGAAAAGCTTATTGAGTTTGATCAAATCTAACTACTATCTTTAACTTTTTGAGGTTCTGAATTTTGGATTTTTATTCACTTGATCATTGATACTAGTAATCACATAATAGCAACAGTCTTTTCTCGATTATATCATATCTTGAACTATTAGAGACTTTCATATCGAGTCTACTAACTATTAAATGTGTTGTATATCGGATATTGTATACTATAAATGTCACAGAGTGAAGGCATCAAAGAAATGTAGGGATCGAATAGTTTCAATTGATGTTGTAAACTATGAAGAGAGAAGAGCTAAGCTATGAAAGGAATCTGAATCGATGCCTCCTTAGCTTTAATACTAGGTACGAGATAAGTGCACGTGCACCCCTGACAATAAAACATTCTTGTTGTTGTCGATGAATGTTCTCAACCCCTAAGATAAAGGTTCCTAAAGGCCTCATGAAACTTCAACATCCTCATCCATGGATCTTTTAATCCACCTCACCAACATCGAATTTATTCTCTCCTAAGCCTCTTCCAAAGGGTTCTTAGGGCGAGCATTTTGAAGTTCCCGGTTTTTGCGTTTCATCTCGGCAAGCTCCCTTTTATATCGATCTCTGATAATGGTTACCACGTAAATCCCTAGAAAGTTGTCATCGTCATTCATCAAGGATCCAATATCTTACCTTTCCGCACAAACTTCTTCAAAGTTATACTCCGCTAATCTGACAGCTTGTTCCGCATCCTCTAATTTGAGATCCATAGCATGCTGTAACTTCTTTCCTTATATTTCGATATAGGTATCTACCACCACCATGAAGAGACGGAGTAGAAACTTGATGAGAATATAAGCAAAATATGCAGCGATCATGTACCAAATAATGGATTTTAATATTTTGATGAAGTAAGTTGTAGAAGGTGACGTGATGATAGAGCTTAAAATTTGCCTGAGAGGAAATTATTTCTGTTGCGATCCCATATTGTTGAAGATTGGTAATGGTTGAGAGAGATGGTGAGAAGGTATTGAATGGTTTTTGTAAAGCTTTTTAATGATGAGCTGGAAGTACTTTTGTATTCTACTTGTACTACTGCTAAATTTCTGGCTACTCTCGCTTATTCCTGAAGAACACTAAATCGTCACTTGGTGAATTCTAGAGGCCGTACTGCTTAGGCTATAGAGGCCGTATACGGGGTAATAACTAGCTGATAGTAGTGTATCGATGATTAAGCTTTGTTTTGATTGGGCGTTTAATCAAGAGGGCGAAACTACCTAGCTGTACTATAGTAAGTTTGAAAGATTCTCGATCGCTATCCAATCGTGGTGGTATGTACTGATGAGGAGCAATTAACACTTGCTAGAATCAAGTATGTAACGCAAGAGCTAGAAATGTACAACATAACCTCTAAGGCTCTTTTATTGACATTCATTCCTAGAACACTAATTCATTACCCGCGAGACACTAAACCAACCCCATAAATAGTATCGACTAACGGGGACTATTTCATACTTACCAGGATAGAGCATGTAATTCAAATACTAGAGATGTGCAACATAAACCTTCGGGAAGCTCTGATTTCTATTTCCTATGAGAGACTAGTTTAGTGTCGCGCGACGGATGAAATAAATCGTACACTAAGGAGAAACCTTATACTGATAGTATCGAGAACCCTAAAGTGTATAGGCTTGTTCTAGATTGAATTGAAGATGAGGTATATCATAGCGTCTATGTATATTGAATTTGACGCGAGTTATCTCGTTCATGGTAGGGGTAGACATGGTCATTCGACGTCATCCCCAAAAGGATTGGTCAAGATCTATGGGGTTAAGCAGCGACTAGTAGCCCCCCCATTATGACATCCCTTCACATTCCCTTATAATTCGTGTTCTAGATGAGAAGTTTGCAATATTGTGTAAGTTTTGTCTACTTAATTGGCAACTTTGATATGGCGACAGTTAACAGCACTGATAAATTTGAAAAGTATCCTCCAGATTTGCGGGAAATTGTGTGTTCCGCCAACTCAGATCATAGAATTCCTTCATATTCTTCCTTCCAATACAGAATTCTATAAGATACCTAGTAGATGTGTTTTAATGGTATTTCGTCTTAAAGTCAGATTATTGAATCTCAATACGGAAGCTATCCAGCAAGCGCACAATAGTCGTAGAACAATTCGGAGAAAGGGTATTTGACATTAAGATTTCTTCATTCGCGAGGCACATGTATATTTTGATTCGATCCCCTGCCATCCGAGTTAATATTTGGCTTCATTTTGTTCTCGAGGAAAGCGATCATCTTAATCACTCAACTACTTAGACATTTGTTTAAGGTACCTAGATTTTGAGACGGGATCCATAGGCTTATTACTATTCAAGTGCTCATAGTCTTCCTCTCCCGCCTCAAAAGCCTCTTCCCAAGCAGGTAATTGTGCAGGCGGACCGAGTGCTTTAGGGTTCTCCCGATAGAATTTCTTCAACAAGTATGGCGAGGTTTTGAAGTCAGAAATGGGATACCATTCTGGATCTTCTTCACGATAGCCAACCCAAGACGCTCTAACGTATAGACTCTTCCACTTCTTTTTGACTGCGAGAATTTCTTTGACCTCCCATTCTTTGTTTTTGTCGTCTTTGGTTGATGCTCGTGCTTTGGTGGATTGAGTGCGAGCTTCCGCTGTGAATTATCTGCTGCTTGGGATCGTACCATTGCGATGATAGTGATTATTCGAGAGGAGAAATGGTTCGCTGCGAGTAGAATCATGAAGGTGGTTGGAGATTGGCAGCGTTGTGTGGAGGTAGATAATTACTGGCGGTTGAAAAGAGGATGGTGGTTTCCCGTATAATTTGCAGATTAAAGGGAAGGGAAATTTATTTGTCGATGTGGTAAATAATATGAGGAAGGCTAGATCGTAGCCTTACTAGTGCTCTCTCACTACTAAAATAAAGGTGAATTATTATCTGAAATTCTTGGTATAGACTTGTGTTGTGCAGGGCAATGGAATATCATTCTCACCTTACTCTTAGAAGTGGATATATGCTAAAGTTTTGTAATGGAGCAGATCAGATGAGAGTATATCAAATCATGGTGATTACAGGAGCATGGGTCAAGCTGTTACATTTTTATACAAGATACAGTTCGGGACAGAAAAATCAAGGTAGAAAGAGACAGGACTGGTCCATAAATCGTAGAGCATATTAGATGACCGTTGTGGATGTGACTGAAGATGGTTTGTAAACTCTTTGAGGGAATTTGGAGAAAAAGGAGACTATGCAACCTATTTTCTAAAATTGATATGGACTTACACAACAGCTACAAGTAGGGTTTGATGAATAATTTGTATGATTGATATCATAGTAAGATCTTGTGTTATTGGAACCACGCCGTTCATTCAAATGGGTGGGATGATATCATATAGTTAATATCATTACATCCAGTGTCTTGGGAATGTTGAAGTTTTAAGAATGTGCATCTAACAAAAGCTCCTGGAATCAGATCCTAGCTTACAAGATCTTATAAAAACTCTCAATTTAGGATAAGAAGACAATTGCATGAAATTTGAGCACGTGTTGAACAGTGCAGTTTATCTGCCACAAAAAAGGGAAAGTCAAATATACATATAAGAGAGTTCTTCAAAAGGTCTTGTATAAAGTTTTGATACTCTAGACGTGTGGTATCTGTAAATATATTACATTGTATCAACCTTCCCTGAACCCTTAACAGCCAAAACAGGTCGAATCTCATGAATTGAAGGCGAGTTGGTGATAAATTCAGGTGTTAAATATCGACTGATTTCTTTCGTCAAAAGGTGGATCCGATCATCCTCATTGTCTCTGTTCTCTTTCAGTTCAAAGGCCGACCTATTGCTGTCTAGATGAAAAACACATGATGGCAAGTTCTCACACTCCCATCGTGACTGCACATGCAAATCATCATCAACAGAACGTAAGCCCAGCGGCGTATTGATAATAACATACAGTGCTTCAATATTATAATAATCAGATAATCCGTCGAAGCTGGCCATGGAGAAGTAAACTCCAAGCATCGATTCTGGCACAGCAAGACGCTTAACTTCATTGAATATTCCATGAGTTAGATCAATCATATCTTCCTCAGAAGATCGATCATGAGGTTCAATGAAAAGCTCGTCCCATTGATCAGCAGATACATAGAGTATATCCCGAACGGAGTTGAAAGGAAGGGATAAGCGTGGGAACAGTGGGTCTCCGCATATTTCGATGCCATGTCTGCGTGCCCAGGTGAGGGTGATCTTCCGAGCCTCATGATTCACGAATAAGAGAGGTGTCTGAATTTCAATATTATCAAGAAGATCGTAGCGGAATTCGAAATTTCTGTTCAGATCTTCAGTGCTGAATTGTTCGCTGACTTCGTCGCAGTAACCTGGGTCAGATTCGGTGAAAATTCGGGGTTGCCAACATCCTTTTTTGTAGAAGTAGAGTGCTGGAGGAAATTCGGAGGGGAGAGATTCTTGCCATATTTGAGTGCGTAATTCAAGAGCGAGGCTGGAGAAGAGGGGAAATGTGGAAGGTGAGGTTGTTGTTGCTGTCATGGTTGTTAGGTATCGTGATCCTATGATGGGCGCTAGTGTAAGTGATGTGAAAGTTCTTGAGAGTCTCTGGTGAAATTAATGGAATGAGAGATCCAAGTCTTGCTGAATCTCGAATATCTTAGACGCTGTTGAATCTCTGCGATTGCGTTTGGCCCCAGTTTCGAAGTTCTGTTTGCTGCTTATTGTGGCGCGATTTTAGTAAGTGGATAGCTCCCCTTATACCCTTCCTGTAAAGAGTGTCTGTTGAAGTGTGGGATCACAATTGATATCGTAGATTGAAAATCAGGAGCTAGTCCTCAAAATTATCTTGTGTTGATTAGGTGAAGAACTTGAATGATGTTGAACTTGAACCTTCTTAAGAGGCCCTGGTGGGGTAGGGAAAACAACGCTAACCCGAACTAAGCTCTAGCGTCATATGCTATGGCTCTAACTGCTTTGAATACAAACTGCTTTCGGTAAGAAGAATTGCCTTCCTTTCCTGTTCATTGATGTGCTATACTTATAGAGCCTCCGCTAGCCGTAATACCAAACAACGCTAATTTGGGATGCTTGTGCCGCTGACGAACAACAACCACAGTCAAATGAGAAGGATTGTAGACCTAATCGGAAATTTACAAATTACGTACACGAAAACAGAGGATATTCCTGATTTATGTTTAGTATCTACTTTTAATGTGTCATATGTTATAAACTCACAAATTTGAGGTCATCTTTAGTCAAGTGAATAGAGGTCCAAGCCTAGTGAAGGAGAAGCAACGGATAGCAGTCATACTATACGCATGAAGTCAAGAAAAGAGGGCACTGACGAACTCTGCAAAGGGCGGAGAAGCTAAAGTACCACAAGCTGTATTGATTTCTTCAAGAATTCTTAGAAACCTCTGTATCAGTTTCAATCATTACAATGTCAGATTGCTGTAATTGTATAGATTCATACGCATTCTATTCAAGGAGATACTTCTACCAAGCCCCAGTAAGATTGAAAGGTAGTACGAGGAGCAAATAATTTCCGTATTCTATCTTATTGAAAAGATCCTCTGCTAAGCTTTAAGCCATCGGAAGTCGAGGGATTTGAAGGAATAGAGTAACGGGGACTTTCTACATTAATTGTTTAGACAAGGGGTTGGGATGAAACTTTTATCGAGCAAGCTGTGAAGTGAGAATCTCGTTCGAGGAGGGGTGTAGACTTCATCCTCTACTCCCACAGTCTGACGATATCATCCAGCATTCTCTCCACAACAAGTTATATTGCAAGTTTAGTGGAAAATACCTCATTATTGAGGATTGGCCTATCATCTGAGTTAGTACCGTATAAAAGAAATCCTGGAATGACCGTAGTTGCACCCTCATTCGAACTACGACGGAGAGTATACTTTACGGTATATTCATACAAATTGCAGTCTATAGCTATCTCGTCTTAAGATGATCTTCTTCGCCAGAATCCACCGTAAAATATTTATAGCATACCGTGCCTAGTTACGCTCCGAATTTGTACTTCAAAAGATCCCCTTTGAGACAACTTTCTCTACTTTATTTGCTTTCATAAATTGGCGTGAACAGCGCGATCTTATAAATCAATACACGCCGTACATGATGTGTGCGCATACACAGCACCTAGATGAGGATATAAGTGTCTTGCACCACCCAGCGCAAAAGAGATCCTTCAAATCTTTTACAAGAACATCATTGAACTAAAGTGCATTACCGAAGCTCATTGACAACATACCATCCAAAACAACTCTCAAACCAAACCACCGTTCGTCATTCATCGTCCATCAGCCTCACTCACACATCCTCTGCCAATCTTCCTCCCAGAGCCACTCATCCTCAAGATACAGATCTCCAAGCTCTTCTTCTTCGCCTTCATCCTCTTTATAACCAAGGCTTTAGCCATGCGTCTGAACTACAGCGCCAAGTACCAAAACGGCACAGTTGCAACGCACACATCCAAGAGCGCCGGAACAATCACCAACGCAGTCGGGGACAAGATCATTGCCAATATACAAAGATGGTCTGGTGGTAAATATACCGCTACTAGGAGAGAAGAACAAAATTTGATGACGGTCAAAAATGTAGTCCCAGCGGCGAATAAGGGGATCGGGAGTGATGAGGTTAAGGAGATGCAGAGCATTGTTAACAAGAACATCAAGTAGAGGAACCGAGTGATGAGCCCCTTGCGTGATAGGATGTTGTTTGGAGAGTCATACTGATGAATCCATCTGAGATCTCGCTTGCACTGCAATAGTCTTAGGGATATTTTGTGCGCATCGATCGGAGAAACTTCAGCTCCACAGCATCGGAGCGGCCCCATTCTTGAATTGTGGATTTAAAATTCGAAAAGTCTTCCTGTATGGAGGGACATTGTTTGGTATCTCAAACTAAAAGTCATTCTAAGCAAAAACAGTATTTGCTCTCCATCGAAAAATTGTGGAAGCCGTACTTATGGACATGTATCGGCGAGATTGGCCTGATATACTTGATTAGTGTGTTCACACATCTTTTCATATCTTAGCAGGAAATCAAGATTGAACACGAGGAATAGTACGAAAGAAGGAGGTCAGGCGAGGAAATGAGATAGATACAAATGAAAGTGGTCTATGTACAAATGAAATAACAAAATAAAAATTGAACTATTGCATACTCAATCCCGTAGAGTAACTGTTGTGAGACCATATGCCCATTTTCCTCTAGCAGTGATCGCTATCATTTCGTCAAAGCCTCCATCTCAGTGACTGATAATCTTTCCCCCTTTACAACGCGAGCCCTCTTGATGAATTTCCCCGGATGAATAATCAGGAATATCAAAACCACCAAGAACATTGGCGCAGCATCAAATATATACAGGAAAATTTCTTTGTCTCCAATTGTCTCCTTATGTTCTCCAGTATAAGTGAGAGTTCCGTCATCATTTCTCGTAGCAAATTGAAATCCTCCGCCACTTGCTTGCTGCGCATACTCAATCGCACGCACCAAGTTCCGAATGATGAGTAGTATGCTGACTGCGTATAAAGCTCGAAAGTACTTCTTCCATCCCCTTTCGAGTTCCGGATAACGAAGGCTACTCGGATGAGTTTCTTGACTTTTGTCGAAACGGGCACCGATACGCCAGGCCATGTATAGAAAGAAGAAAAATGCTATGATTTGGAATATGAGACCGCCGAGAATGACTTTGTTTCCAATAGATATGACTGTTGCGTCACCAGAAGCTTGAACGCCCGCTCCCAGAAATTGACTAAAAAAACAAAGCACGTCGATCAGAACGTAAATCTTGGTCAACCATCGTGGACTAATCATCGAATACTCTTCTGCTCCTAGGGCTACGGTGAGGCGCGCGAGAGTCATATAGACACTAGCTGCAAGAAAGGTCGGAGCGCCAAGAATGAGGATCATTTGCAGGATCCAAGGGCCAAGATTGCTGACACTGTCATGGCATTTACTCCGTCCATAGTACCCAAATACTTCGCCTGCGGCTGTTAGCTTATTGAAAAGGAATATCTGACTTTTGGTAGAGAGACTCGAGTTGTCTGCGTCTCTAGACATTAGTACTTACATAGGCCACCCAAGATAAAATTTATAAAGTACCATGACCGCAGTGGAAACATGTAGATTATGTGTGCCAGAGTACATAACGCGAAGAGTGCCATAAACCCGTAGGCAGCGGATCCGGATGGGTTATAAGTGAAATATATGGCGCCCGTGATGTTCCCCCCCGGACTCTGGATGAGAGTGATATCCATGATCTATTATTATTCAATTTGCTCTTCCTGAAAATTGGACAAAATTTATAGAATGCCGTGAAAATGAAGTGAGATGTATGAAATTGGGAAAATGGTAAGCAAGGTGGAAGTTAGAAAGAAAGAAGAATTATAAGGTGTTAGAGCAGAGATAAGTATCTTGCTATTGAATATCAAGTTGCATTGGTGACGGCCCTTACTTACCATTGTGGCCAGCTTATACGCAGTACGAGAGTTGGTGATCCATTTGTACCCTGACATCTGGACCGGATACACTAGCCCTACCAATATGAAGTGCCAGATAGCCAGTCAGGGGTCATGACTAGCAAGAATGATTTCCTTAAAATGATGACCAGCATGGAGACCTAATCGGCTTCTATTTTAGGACCTTTTGTTGTTCTTGGCTCATCGGCAGTTTGCAACGACAGGTTGACGGTTTGTAGGGTACCTCATCATGCAAGGGGTGGACCAAATTGAGACGATTTGAAGTAAAGTGTTGTGACAACTGCCACTAAACAGGAGCCAGAGGTGAGAAATTCCGAAGTTACTCCAAACATACAACATACAGAGATTGCCTGCTCGGCCACCCCCTTCTCGGAAAGAAAAAGAATTCTGAAATTGATTCAAGCTGTCTAACCCGAATCGACCAAGTCAGCGATGGCTAATTCATATTAGGAAGTCATATACGAGTACGCTCGCAAATGCACAGACCCTGATAAACGCCAAACTCGCCTACTAGCCAAGAGATTCTGCATAGCGCCAGATGTGGGGCAACAAGCTGCAACCTTATTTTTCGTATGACATTTCCGAAAGCAGCCATATATACGTGTGTCCTGCTCCAAGATTCGACACGAGCTTATCAAACAAACTGCAAGAGTAACACAGGAAGGAAGAAAAGCCATATTAGCTTCGACATTTCAAATTTTCCATTGATCGTATTCAAGACCCAAGTAGTACTTGATAAACGAAAGGCGAAAACCACTGTCTCTGTTGTACCGTCTTCCGCATAGCGACGACTTCTCTAAGCATCTCTTTATTGGTTGGATTACCTATGATCGAGGCCTATCCGCGTATACACATTTCTCAAGTCTGAGGTACGACCGCACAATTCGATCAGGTCCGATGATCCGAAGATCTCATAAGAAGTCGCGCAATGGATGTCATGGTTGCAAAAAGAGGCGAATTAAGGTATGTTTATAGTATTCTTTAACCATCTATTATCCCCTTTTATTTACCTCTGAAATTTGAATACAAAGTCAAGCATGTCGATTTTATCCACTCTACGTCAATCACTGACATTATTTTGCTTCCCCTCGAAGTGTGACGAGGAAAAGCCCCGCTGCCAGAGATGTATCTCACGTGAGATCACATGTACTTACCCACGATTACAATCTCTAGTCTGGGTTGATGACCCATCTACGCCAGAAACAAGGAGTAAAGCATTAAAAGACAGTGGCCCTTCACCTCCAGCTTACAGCTCGACCCCTCAAAATGAGGAAGCTTTGACTTCGGACACGAAAACTCCGTCCCTCAATCTCGAAAACATAGATCTGATAATCCACTGGTTCACGAAAACCGTGTACACAGTAAATCCACCCAATAATCTCGATGCCATCAGAAAATCACAAACTTTCATCTTGTGTGAAGCAATGGAACATCATTTTCTTCTCCATGGACTCCTTGCTCTATCAGCACTTCATTACGCAGAATCCCATCCAGACCCTCAGAAATATATCGAGATCGCCACGGCACATCACACCCGAGGGCTTACTCTTTACCACTCCATCCTTTCAAATATGAACAATGGGAATGATATTGCCAGTATTGCTTTCTCGAGTATTACTGCTATATTTGCTTTTGGTCTCGCGAGGCCCGACGCAAAGAAAGAGGCTTCAGTGGGATTGATTGACGACATGGTTCAAGCTATTTCCCTATCCAAAGGTTGGCAAACCATTATGCATGTGATGCGGGGACGAGAGCCCCCTTCCCCTCAAAAAGATCAGATCACTCTGTCACCGGATGCAGAAGCTGCTTTTGATCGACTATATGCTTTGAGCCAAGGTCAAAATGCAACACTCTATACAACAGCAATCACTTCTCTAAAATTCATTTTTAAGAAGACAGAAGAAGGACAAAATGATAACCCGCATCTATCCTGTGAATGGGGAGGCTCGTTGCAAGAAGAATTCTTGAAATTGCTCAGGGCTAGAGATACTGTTGCTCTAGTGATTGTGGCATTTTCTTGTGTGATGTTCGAAAAGGTTCCGCAGGTATGGTGGTTTCAGGGTTGGAGTAAGGGGCTTTTTGGGGTCGTTTGGAGGGAAGTTGGACACGATTATCACGAAGTTTTGGAATGGCCGAGGAGGATTGTTGGGTTTGAAGTATAAATGCGAATGTATTGGAATCGCGGATTCTGGCGTTGGGAAGTATTGACAAATTGAAATAATATTTCAATATTCAGGGACAGCAAAGAATTCTAACGGTCGCAAGAATTCACAGCCGGCCTTGATAACACACAATCAAATCTTCTAGTTTAAATAGAAAACACCTTTAATTTACATGGCCAGAGACATTACAACGGTGACAAATCCCTATGTTTGTTTCCAGATACGCCCAAGAATTCTTCGCTCCAGTCGGGGCTCAAACAGTCAGGTTTGGAGAACTCTTCTCCACTCTGGTAATCTTGTTTGATTCGCCAGCCTATTCTTAGGATAATTTCTTACGAAATCGCCGTAAGTGTATCAGAGAATCGAATTGAATCTAGAAAAGTTTGTATTTAAAGTACCTAGGTAGGTATGCCCTTGTATTCTATATCCATTCCACCATTTAGAAAAGAGACACTAAAGATAGCAAAGCACGGCTCTAAATACTACCATCAATAGTGAATAATGGAGCTTTTGAGGTACTAACCCGAATTAGAGTTCGCGTATGGATTACGGGCAGGATCCGGTTAGACGGAGATGGGACGGTGAAGGCATGGCAACGACTTTCATTCATTGACAATAGTAATATTTTTTCTGTGTTGTAAAGCTTGAAGAATAGCATTAAACCATCTCCGTCGTTAATGATTACAAATAGATATCTATAGCCGAACACAAACACATGTAGCTTTCATCGAGGTAAAGTTCGGAACAAATTCCAGTCGTGATATCTCTATACAGATAGCTTACTGGTAAGCTGCATAATCTGCGGAGTCAAGACAGTGTATTTCAAGTTCTTTATATCATCTGATTATTGCCATGAGACGACAATGATAATGGCAATAAGATTGCTGGAAAGATAGCCAAACCAGGAAACGACAACAAAAGTCTACACTCCGAAACATCAATGCAATCCCAGCTGATATCTCCCGGCAGTATAATCAATTACCAACTTCCACACCATCGATGCTATTACATGTTACACACGGAAGGAAGCAAAGAATTCCTGGAATCTCATCTTCAAAATGTATAACAAAGACCTATTGATATCATATCCATTTGAGACATGTTTATATAGCCAGCTTGCAATAACCTTCTGGATTATCTAGAAGTGAATCATCCAAACCTTAGAACTCGATACCGCCCTCCGTTCTCATTCGTCCTCTCCCACTTTCTTAGATTACACCCTATAAACACATATAAACTCCATCACACACCCAATTTACTCATGATCGACCGTCAACAGCAGCGAGCCATATAACAGATGCATGATGTAGGAGAATATTGTGCCACAATCAAGAGTCAACAGCGGGAAGAGGGCGGGAAACGGAATATTATATGCACATAGCATGTATCGAGTAATTATCTCTAATGGGGTCGAGTACGGATGTGGTGAGTTTTATAATGACAGCGTAGATTGCTAGTATAGAAAATGGTATTATAAGATTGAATAAGTCATAGCAGGAATAAAGTAACAGCCGAGAGTAACGACAATCAAGTGAACAACAGTAATACTAAAATACGCCCTATCATGCTTTCTACCAGCGTCAAACTCAAGCTCGAAATCAAGAGACCCTATTAGTGTAACTATAAGATCAATAGCACATGGAAGATTCAAATCCTGACCGGAAGCTCCCTGGAATTCCAGATGTTCATGAAAAACGAAATCAAAGTATTAAGAAATGCATTCACATACCCCTCAATCTCAATTCTGGGCAAATTTTCTCGCTACCACTCATAGCGCATCGCCCAAAATGGGGAGTCTCCATAATCCCCGGAATTCCCATCATTGCCAACGTCATCGTCCCCAACCTCTCTCCTCTCTCCATGGTAAAACACAAAGCAAAAAAGCAAAGCGGAAAGCAAAAGAAACATACAACAGTGGGGATTCGCTGGTGGTCACCCACCCAACTACTAATCCACCGATCTGAAGCTTGTGTATGGCAGAGCGGACGGGATGC
>PQXN01000509.1:0-15928 GCA_004786275.1 Botryotinia convoluta
TGCTTATATAATCGATATTAGTTGTCAACCAGAGCCTGCTTCCCATTTAGACTAAAGTTACTAGTCTAATCCTCTTATAAATCCATTTCATCATATGCTTATGACCTGCGATAAAAAGTAATGTAAATATTAATATAATACATGTACTAATAAACCACGTTATATAACTCCTATAATTCTAAGTGGCTAAACAGGGAGTAATAAATATAAGCTCATTAGGTGAATGTATATGTCGTTTGCAAGCCATATACAAAGAATAAGTCCACTACATCTGGCTCGTCTAGATAGATTATGATAATAAGTAGCTAATACAAACAGTCAATACATGTAGGTATATGAGAAATAAATGGCATGTTGTTCGAGTGAATCTCTTTAATTATTATTGTATGGGTATCATGAGCAACAAATTTCTATACAATTTAATGGCATCGGGCTGTGAGATCTTCTGGTGCAACCTCTCCATCCTCCATTTCCTCATCTTCATCTTCATCCTCATCTGAAGAGACGTCACTAGTATCGTCTTCGGATTCCTCACTTTCATCACTTTCCACCTCTGGCCCGTCTCCCGTTGCTTCTATGTAGGCTTTTTCAAGCATAAAAGCCTCTGGGAGTTTGTCTGACTCAAATACATAGAAAGTAGGAAACTCGAGGATTGTGCGATTCTCCAAGACTTTGGAAAGTGGTTGTGTTGGATCTAAAGGTATCAATACTTTGGGATATGATGATCGAGTCTTAGGTCGATGGAGGTAGAAACGATACTTGGAATCAAGCTTTGGTGGCGCATGAGATTGGCGTAAGGAATTCTGATTGTTTGATAAAATTGGCTGATCCAAAATTGTATTCCAAGCACCAGTCGAATCCTGAAATAGAGAAAGCGGTGATATATCCAACGAGCATTCATCTGTCTTGATCCTCTTGGCCTTATTTTCCTTCAATTCGTCTGCTTTCCTTTTTTTCAGGGCTGCCTTTTCCTCCGGCGCCATGCTCAACCTTCGTTGTTCTTCCAAGAGCAGTGAGTAGGTGTCGTTAATTGGCCATTTGTCTATCGATTTATGCAATATCCTTCCGCCTGCATCTGCCTCTCGAATCCATTCTATCTGCCAATTCATACACTTCTGCGATTTACTCCAACTAGATGTATTCTCCAAATTCCTAGACATTCCGCTTGGCGCTTTAACTACCGTTATTCCAGAATTTTGTAGCATTTTAGTGAGGAAGTCTTCACGCTGGTTGCCTCTGCTTTTGTTGGGTCGTCTTCTATCGTCTTTAGGACCTTGCCTTGCCAACTCGAGTTCCATTTTCTTTACAAGTCCTCGCTCTTCCACAATCTCCTTTTCCGATCTCTCAATTCGATGCTCAATTGAATGAAGGAAGTTATAATCATGATCAATGCCTGAAGGAGTTGCCAATTGTGACCTCGGTTTGTAGACAGTAGGATCGCGAATACCAGAGCATGTTGACCAGACTTTGTGACGCTTGGAGCAGGGAAGTGAACATGTTTGTTGAGAGCATCGTGGACATGTATATTTGGTGGGATTAATATGACAGATGCGACATAATGATGATAAAAGAGGGTCTGACATTGTTGAGGAAGAAATATGTTGATATTAATGTTATAGCAATGATAGATGGTTTTGTTAAATCTTGTTATCGGAAAACAAAATTATTATCGTAGCCTTGCAGCTAGTGTGGATAATTTGTGACTAGCGCGAAGCCATCAACGCGGGACAAGGCTGGATCTTCATAACAGAGCCCTGATTGGCCGAATCAAATTTATTATTCCCAGATGCTCCCATATCTATCTGACTGAGCTCATAGCTCATTCAAACTATGTAATCGGCAGAAGGCTTACCAGGGACAAACTACCACTTTTTGTCCCGGTGAGTTTGCCCAGTACCTTCATCTTAACCCTTCTCAATCTTTGAAGCCTCTTTACTAAGATCAGTTGAACTTGGCCCCTTTACTTTCAGTCACTGAGTTTCTGGGTTGCTACAAAATTGACAAGTTACTTGCAACAAGTAAAGTAAAAGCTTCGATTATACTAGCTCTCTCTATAAATGCTCAAGTATGTGTCCAAGTACTTCTCCTCTCTATGATATTCCTCCACACAGGAATCCCCAGTATCCCACTTCAGTCATTACCACTCCGTCGACCACATACCTAAAAGGTAGACCCCAAAAGACATATCACGTTTGTCTCCATTCTCGCTCCCCTCGACACCACATGCCCCAATTCTTCTACGGGTCTTCAACCTCTCATATCCCAGACGACCGTCGAGATCAACAAAAGCAAAAAAGTAGCAACAAAAACGAAGAAAAAAAACATACAACAGTGGGGATTCGCTGGTGGTCACCCACCCAACTACTAATCCACCGATCTGAAGCTTGTGTATGGCAGAGCGGACGGGATGCCCCAGAGATTGCAATTTTAGGAAATATATTTGAAGTGAAGAAGTAAAGAATAGAGTCCGAGAGGCACTATAGGGACACAGGAAGTATCAAGGTTTAAGGTGAAATAATATTATTGCTTTAGATCTTCTTCCAGCTTGGACTTTGTGTGGGAAACACACCAAACTGGCAAATCATGGAATAGTGAGGCCATCTTTGGGATTCTGACCTTCACCAACCTCCGACTCAACCCAACTTTCCTGGAACGAAAGGATGACCAGCACTAAGTCCTCCATCCACAGCCCAAGCTTGACCATTGACATAACTACTCTCCTCACTTCCTAAAAACAATGCCACCCTGGCTACCTCGTCCGCATGTGCACCTCTTCCTAGCGGATTTAATTGGCCAATCTTCTTTTCCGATCCCCTGGCTCGTGCAGCTTCATACATCGGTGCTGTCATACCTGTTTCGATGACGCCAGGGCAGATAGCATTGACGCGAATTCCAGTGCCAGCTAGTTGATAGGATATCGTTTGGGCCAGGGAGACGACGCTAGATTTGGAAGCAGAATAATCGCTGGACCCTGCATTGGAACGTAGACCAGCAACTGAAGCTGTGGCTATTATACTACCGGATGGGTATGGCTTATCCGGTGATGTTAACATCATAGCTGGTGCCGAGTATTTGGCCGCCATTGCTACACTATTTTAAAATTAGTACTCAGTCTGTTTCTAGGAAAGTTATAGATATTTTACCTGACAACATTTGTTCGTAAAGTAGACAGAAACTCATCTGCAGAAATATCTGTAAATACTTTATTTGTGCCTACAATTCCCGCATTTGCAAAGAAAATATCCAATCTTCCATATGTCTTCACCGCGTGATCAATAACTTCCTTCACGGATTGTTCATCCGCTGCGTCAAACTTCCGCGTGTGTACTTCGACACCAGGGTATAATGATGCAAGTTCACGTTTATGGGTTTCGAGATTCGTATCATTGTAATCGCATATGTATACAGCTCTCGCGCCATTCTGCGCAAACTGATGTGCTGATGCTCGTCCAATTCCCAAAGGACTATTGGTTCCTGAAAGATATGTCAATACTACAGAATATGGTCTGGAAAGGAAATAATCACCTGTCACAATGACTACTTTTCCCTTAACTCTCGGGCCCGTTGAATCTGGTGCAATTTTCTTGAGAATTGGGATATTTTCAAAGTTACCCTGATCTTCAATGGGTTTCACAAGCTGCTCAGAAAGTGCTGCGAGTCTTCTCTTTGCGGATGCCGACATCTTGGGTATTAAATGATTATGTTCGCCAAGATACAACCCAAATTTAAATCCTGCTTAGAATTCAACAACAAAAACAAGAGAAATCAAATATTAAAAGTGAGAGAGAAAGAGAGGATTCAAAACTTCAACTACCTAGGTAAAAAGAAGAGACATTGTTTCGATTATTCGAGTAGGGAGTAAAATAACAAAGCGGGGAATCTGCAAGTATTCCCGAACAAAGTCTGGGGTAAGGTAAGATCTCCAATTGCCTCGGCCCTCGCCGCCCTATGCAAGTATGTAAGTAAGTAAGTATGTAAGTACCGCGCTTTTGAAGCTATTTTCGTTTGATTTCGTTTGATTTACTTTGAGCTCTGATCTTTTCATCGAGCGCTTCTTACCACTAGGTACCTACCTAGGTACCCATATACAGAAAATCCTCAACTCAATTGATCCTTTAATCACCTTGATCCGCCTGGTCTGTCTTTCAAATGGTAATCTACCTAGGTATACACAATGTGAGCGTCTGCCTGCATATGCGATCACCAAAGGAAAGAGTGGGATTGAGTGATACTCTGTAACACATGGTGGTATTTATTAGCAGAGAAGAAAGCATAAACCCAACAGAAATTCATATGCGCCATTTCTAAGACAGAAATTGGCTCATAGAATGCAGAATTACGTCTTCCGATATTAAGAGAACATGAATCGTGGTTCCTATACTACCTATACATTATATCTTCGTTGGTTGTATAACAATTGATGAGACCTCATCGAATCTATATGTGAGTTTTTTTTGCTTTTTTTTCTCTTAGTTTGGGTTGTATTTGTATGTAACCTTTGCTTGTTTTACATATTCTCGATTTTTTTTTTAATAGTGCTCGGCGTTACACAAAATACGCGAGTTATCAGTGATGATGATGTCTCGACCTTTATTAACAAAAAAGGCATGGAGCGACTACGAATGTAAATCAACATTATCTACTAATTCCCATACATTACACGGTCAATTTTTCTTATTACAAACCCCAGCCTTTACAGAATCTTCTTATGTTTCTTCTCCTTCTCAATCTTTTACAAATTCTATTTTGAGATTTCAAGAGGAAAGTGAATATAATTGGAACAAATGGGAGGATTCATTTGTTGATATCAACCACGATACAGTAGCGATGGAAAATGATATCACGGGGCATCTTTCCAGGACAGCTTCAGCCGCCTCGATGAGGAGTCAACGGTCGCAGACAGTACGCGGAAAGTCACGAAGATTGGCTTCGCAAATATCGAGTTCCGCATCATCTATATCGGATAAATCATTAACTTCATTCCCCTCATTCTCGGGTGATTCTCCAACACAAGAACGATCCCACTTCATACTACCTACAAACGATGGAATCGCGAATCGAAAAGCTTCTGCCGCAGCTTCAATTGTCGATAGCTTAACTACATCCTCCCCTTCTTTGCACAGTCGTTCTGCCTTGTTCGATGATGCACCATTAGGCTCCTCTCAAGTACCTGGGTCAGTGCATCATGCAAACGATGAACATATTGAGAGATTGATAGCAAGAAATGGAGCTATCAAGTTGGTCAGACAAATCGCAGAGGATTTAGCTCGACGAGATGCGCAAATAGCTGCGCTCAGACGCAAAGCAGAAGAAAGAGAGAGATCATTGAGAAAGATTATTTTGGAATGCGGTTTATCGAACCTGGATTTAGAAACTCGTCTGCGAGCCATCGAAGGCGAACGAAAACTCTCGGGTGCCCCAGCTCCACCAAGCGAATCTGCGTTAGAGGATCTAATGAATGATGCTATGAGTGAAACAGTGGTCGCAGGTGAATTGGATAGTTTGGAAAATGATGCTACAATACGTGCCAAAGAGCCCTCGCCAGGTAAATCAAATACTGGAACGTCAAGAGGATGGAAGGATTATATTTGGGGTGGGACAAGTAAGACAAGTCGTACAACCAGCCGGGCAAGCAGCATAAATGGGGATGTGATCACCAACGGCGCAACCGCTCATGCGCGTAGTGGGGGCCCAGGTCGACGCACAATTCTACAAAATGATATTTTCCACCCACCAGATGCTGTATCCTCCCTGGAGAGTTTGAGCCGACCTCCCAGCAGTGGTTCAATAGCTGGCAATCGACAAAGGAAACAATCTAGTCTAGCAACTTTGGCACTAAAGCTTGTTGCCGGGACAGCGACTGTTCGTGATCCGGATGGTAAAACAGATCGCGGCAGATCGAACAGTGCCGAAACTGAACCATCAGGTCGTACCCCTTCTAGAACTAGTACCAAGTCCACAACGTCTGCTCGGGCGGTACCAAAGATGAACCCTAGAGCCATTCGCAATCCTACCCCATTGACACAAAATACGACTGTTGCTGCACAGGAGAGGTGGGATACGATGGGGTCTAGTCCACAGGGCTCTAGTACCACGGGTAGGGAGAATTTTGGACCCGTCGAGATGGATACAATTTTAGCACCAGAAGATCAGCCACCGACCTTGATGCAATATAGAAACTATAATAATCCAGATTTTCTGACTGACCGATTCGGATTTATATATGATCAGCGACGCAAGAAAAGACAAAGAGAAGCCGCTGAGAGGATGCGAAAAGGAAAGAGAGGTAGTCGCGTAGAGATGCTTAGTGGTGGGAGGAGTAGCACAATCTCTGCGGTGGTGACTGAAGGCGATGGTATCGATGATTTTCGGCCTGATTCGCCTGGATCTACAGCAACTGACGACAAGGTTGATGATGAAGATAAGCCGGTCAAACGCTGGCAAGACTTTCTCAAAATAGCAACATTTCCCACAGAACTGCTAGCTCATACACCATCGGGTAGTATGCCTGCCTTTGAAGTCATGGAAGGAGGCGAGGTGCCAAGATCTCCCGGAATATTAACCGAAGAGAGAGGATTTGTTCCTTTGGCGACTACATCAGCCCCTGCATTGTCTATCGCATCAGATGCCGCCACAATCTCCAAGCCTACACCCTCAACGACTTCTACACCAGATCCTACACCAGAAGATACTGAACCTGTGAAGCTATTGTTACAACAACTGGGCGAAGTTCATGATTCCCTGCAAAGAGACAAAACAGTACGATGGAATGATTTTCTTCGCAAAGTCAGAGCCGAACGTAAACGTGAAGGAGAGGCAGCTGCTGCCGCTCTTGCCTCAAATACAGATTCACGGTCCCATCGACCTATACCAGTTATGCCCGAGGCAAGCTTAGCAGATGGGGAAATGATCGGTGTTTCGGGTTTGGGCAATAAAGGAAAAGTTGGCCGTGCTAAGTGGAATGAGTTTAAAAATCTGGTCCTTGGTGGTATTCCAGTAGCATACAGAGCCAAAATTTGGGCCGAGTGCTCTGGAGCTTCTGCGATGCGCATCCCAGGTTACTATGATGATTTGATAGCTCGTAGTGAGGAAGATGATGATCCGGTAGTTGTTGCTCAAATTCAAATGGATATCAATCGTACATTGACGGATAATATTTACTTTCGAAAAGGTCCCGGAGTCGCTAAGCTCAACGAGGTACTCCTAGCCTACTCGAGAAGAAATCATGAAGTTGGGTATTGTCAAGGAATGAATTTAATTACTGCATGTTTATTGCTTATCATGCCAACTGCAGAGGATGCTTTCTGGGTCTTGACTAGCATCATTGAGCATGCCTTACCACCTGGATACTACGATCACAGTCTTCTAGCTTCCAGAGCAGATCAACAAGTCTTGCGACAATACGTCTCCGAGATCCTTCCAAGATTATCCCAACATTTAGATGACCTCTGTATCGAGCTCGAAGCCCTCACTTTTCAATGGTTCCTCAGTGTCTTCACTGATTGTCTATCGGCCGAAGCCTTATTCAGAGTATGGGACGTCGTGCTATGTATGAATGATGGTAGCACATTTCTCTTCCAGGTAGCACTCGCGCTGTTGAAACTCAATGAACAACAATTACTTCAATGCTCGTCGCCTGCAAATGTTTACACGTACATTAATCATCAAATGACGAATCATGCGATCAGTATCGATGGATTAATCCATGCTTCGGAAGGTTTACGCAAAGTAGTTAAGAGAGATGAGATTGAAATTAGAAGAGCAAGGGCTATTGAGGCGGAAAAGGATTTAGTTAAACAACGAGAGGCAAGGAATGCAGCACGCAAAGCTGAGAGAGCTGAGAGAGCTGAGAGAGCTGAGAGAGCCGCGGCGTTAGGGTCGAGTCCGGATATTTCAATATCTTCCCCAACTAAGGATAAGGATACCGGGAGTGATGAATCGGCCGAATTAACAGTTAGGCCGCCAATGCCAGTGAATGATGACGTGGATTAGACGGGGAGAAATGGTTGCATCGAAGGGATGTTTCAGCTTCGGAAACGACTTTCGGTGAATTTGAGGGGTGGATATTGCATTTACAACGGAGCAGAGCGAGTTTGGGAATGATACCCTGGTTTCTTAACTTTGTGTTTCCTTTCGGGCCGTTTCTTTTGTTTTTGGATCATGGATACTGGGAGCCGTTTCCGGGGGTAGGTAGTGAAGAATACTTGTACATATGAGAGAAAGATTCGAAAGGTTGATGGATGGTTGGTTGAAAGATTTCTTACTACAAGGAAATGATACTGAACAATACCCTTACACGCAAGCGTTAGACATTCAATAGTATACGAGGAATTCAATAAAATATCATCAAATGGATATAGAAGCATGGATTTGTGTGACGTGAATGTATGTGAGTGAGCCACTGTTGGTTGCATGGAATGATGGGACACAACAAATACAGTTGGCAATAATCCTTTAAGTATTGGTACAGATGCTTTATTTTTTAAATAAAATGATTCATTCATCACAACTCAAACAAATAGAGTATAAATCACGGCTTGAGACCAAAAAAATATAGAAAATAGCATGTATTAGAAAACTTGAAGCGAGTGAAGGATCTCCCATCGGTTCATCCACATAACTAATGGGCGACCTGACCTCATCAAAATGTCAACACCAAACGCCAGCCTGGGAATCATAAAATCGCAAAATCATCTTTCCGCTCAGTATGGCTGCTCGCTCCGCTGCGCATTCTTCGTGTCCCATCCTGCCGTGCAAATATCTGGAAATTGTGGTTGGGTATGTATGACACATCACCATAAGCATAACCCCACAACTCCATCATATCCTCATTAAACTCCACCCCCCACCATCCTAAACCTCTCAATCCCTCTCCTCCCTCTCCCCACTCACCCCTCCCTCCAACCCCCCAATCTCACTCACAATCTCCTCAATTTCCCCCCTCAACCTCTCATTCCCATCCGTCAACACCCTCCTCAACTCCGCCTGTGCGGAAACCGCTTCGAGCGCCTCGTGCATCTGGTCGAGTTGTTTTTTGCGCTGCTGACGGAGGAGTTTCTCGCGTTCGTTTTTGAGATGTGTGACTTGTAGATGGCAGGCGGCACAGAGTTGGGGGGTGAGGTGGGATTGTGCTGGGGGTGGGGTGTTAGTAAGATAGAGGGGAGGGGGGAAGAGAAAGAGAAACTTACGGCCTTCAATAGGAGGAAGATCCCCATCACAGATCGCACATCGTGAATCTTCGAAAATCTCAAAATCGAGACCAGAGGTTTCTTTGCCGGGGAGTGCGTACTGGCTATTGTAACTACCTGTGAGATTATCCGCGCGCGAGTTTTTTTGATTTTTTGATGATTTTTTGTTGGTGTTCTTGGAAGGTGAAGATGCGGGTGCGGATGGGAAAGACATTGTGGGCGTGGAAGTGGTTCTTGAGAGAAATTTTTTACTGCGGAAGATGTCGAGCCATGAGTGAGGTTTCATGGTTCTTTTATGGCCTTTTATGTTGGGGAGGTGTGGGAATGGGAGATTGGTATGGAGGAGTGAATTTGTTGATGTGGTGATGTTGTTTGTCGGTTATCTTGATGTTCATAAATTTTGATTGTATGGATTCGACTGAGAGGCATTCAGGTGCTGTATTGGTTTTGTCTTTGGTACAGTAGACAACAAGGTTGTTTGACAAATCAAAATAAAGGTCTTTAATTGAACTTTCTACAAAAGTACAGTATAGTTTTGGCAATGAGTGAATGAAGATGTTATTGCTCGGCCACAACAATACCTTGTATTGAATTCATACTTCTCATGTGACTTCAAAGTGAAGCATATACATCTCCCATACAAAATAGTGGATTTTGAAGGTCATGGAAAGATGAGGTATATGAAGTTTTCATGCTACATGAATCCACAAGAAGATTTGAGTCCGCCATTTCATTACTGCCAGTGTTCGTTTCATCTTATTCACTTCATACAATTTGTTTCTTTCATTCTATATTCATTCTCCTTCCTTTAACAAGCACATTGCGAACCGTTTCAAGTGGTGAAAGACTTGAGTTGGATAACTGAAAGAAAATCTGCGGACGATATTGATGGAAGCTTACCACAGTCTCACTTGAGAGTTCATGTTTTGAAACCTGCGAGAAATCTTTGTGCTGAGATTGTTGTAGACTTTTGTATATCGTGAAGGTATTTTACTTCTATGTTAGGTTTATACAGAGTTGTATGTTCTACTGATCTTGATGTATAATTATGTCATATGATTTGAGGTCTTTTGAAGATGGGGAGAGGAAGGGGAGTGTACCGGAACACTCCCCTTCCTCTCCCCTAGCAAAGGAAAAGAATGGAAGGAAGAAATAAAGAGAGGGAAAAGAGAACTCTGTGAAGAAAGGCTCTAGACTGATGTGTACAACGCCAACCAAGATAGGGGGTGAGAACTAGCAAATCGATGTGAGGGTGCTGGTTCTATGATACGTGCTGGTGGAATGATATCATGAGCTTTGAGACTTATCGTGCAGTATCCCTCCTTATTTCCTCATAGCCAGAGCCAAATGAGGGCAGTGATGATCAAGAAGTAAAGTATAGCCGGTAGGATGGTTTGCTCCGTCCCTTCTCAGGCGGTCTAGCCCATTTCATTCGTTCTATGCGTCCCATAAAACAACATAACTCGTACCTTACTCATGAAATTAGATCCATATACATACAAAATAAAGAACCTTCATTGAACCAATCAATTTTGGTTTACTTCGTATTTTTCTGATGTCTGTTAAAGTGTTCTCTTGGCAAGAACAATCAAATCGCGATGATCAATCACATGATAGCGTGGAGTCCCCATATTATCATGCACGTCACCATCGTGTTCGTGCCGTGCCGTTTACATTCGTGATCTTGTTTTTGTTTTGTTGATCTTGCCTAGCTTTGCCAGGTTGCCACGTCAGAATATCTGAGTATCAATCTATTCATCATTCTCGTTTTCCCTATGACAACTTCACGATTGGCTTTTTGATGGCTTTTTGAGAATCCGGTATTGGCAACTAGATTTTCTCCAATCACCACTCGGAAAGCTTTAGGTACAGGGTTTGTAACGATTCATTGACATCATGATAAAATGATATCAGGATCTCTGCGTTAAGTGTTACAGCAAAGGCGCAATACCATTGAACCTGCTTCATCGAAAACAAGTTACTGCTTCAATTGTTGCCTATTCCGATTAAGTTTAGCATCATTCACTTACCCCTCCTGTAGATACTGGGCGGGAGTTATGCTCCGGGGTGAAAGTAACAAGCAGACAGGAGGTTGAAATGGCTATATATACTTGGATATTTCCCATCAAACACTTTTAAATCATCAACAAACAATTCACATCTTCCAAACATTCAAATAATTCAAACAACTCCAACAACATACCAAATAAATCATCAACCAATCTCAAAATGAGCGAAACATACAAGCCAACTGGTAAGTTGTTCCTCCCCCCCTCTGTCTGGCATGAACATTACTAATACCTTTATTAGAGCACGGAGGTCTTAAGGAGGACGGTACTCCAGACAAGAGAGTTGGGACTGGCGAGTTTGCTCACGGCCAAGTCGACCCAGTTGTAAGAATCACTGCTATTGCCTATTCAGCAATTTTTATTCTTTATGTGTTTCAACCTGCTAACCAGTCTCCCCTCATCGCAGGAAGCTGGAGCTAAGGGTGGATCCACCAGCGACGGAAGCACCGAGAGCCCCTCCACCACTGGCAGTAGTGGTAGTGGCAAAGGCGGTATGTTTTTACTCCAACATGCTTCTCCTCATTCACCAAAATTCGATGCTAACGGTCCATTCCAGAATTCGCACACGGAAAGGTTGATCCAGTCGAGGCTGGCAAGAAGGGAGGACAAGCTTCTTAGATTGTTTCAAAGACTCAGTGATGTCTGCACTTTGAGTGATGGGAACGTTGGCTGTGTACGGCGAAATAATTCCGGATATCCTATCAGTCCTAGGTTGATGATGAATCATGATGACTGCGAAGTATTGAGTTAGCAACAATGATATAATTTTATAACATATTCTTCCTTGTGTCCTGAGAGATAACCACATCGTGATATTGTGAGATGCTTATGTGTTCTGTGGTATCACATCCTATTCAATCCTCTCAGGTCGGTGGTGACGATTGTCATTTGAAGAACTGGTGCTATATTTCATTGGCAGAGAACAAATTGACGTTCACATCGTACCATATCAAATCTTTGAATGACGTTGAAAGTTATCCACGATTATGTAATACATGTTGTACTCCGCGACTGGCAAATCTCTGGTTGAAAAGGTCTGGTCTACATCTGACGATGTTACAATCCCTACCTAGCTACACAAACATTATCTCCTCGGTGACTACTTGAGGCTAGGACAAACCCGAGAAGGATACCAACACTACAGATTTCATTTGTTGGAATATCTGCTTGGTTTCCATGAAATTTGCATGTTTTTCCTGCAAACGGCCGAGGCAGGCTTCTGCGGGATCTTGCATTACATGTTCTCGTTTGTTACCTAAGTTGAGTCGTTCCAAGTATTTTCTTCTGGATTTTTCATGTCCAGCTGCCCACTGGGACTGGCTTGCCTTCAGCATATTGCCTGCAATATTGGCACTGTGCTTTACTCTGAACTGATGAGTCCTGTTCAGAAAAAATGGTCGTATATCAACGGGTTTTGTGTAGCTTACCCCACCCCTTCAAATCAATGAAGCAAACAACGAGAATTATTTCAAGATACGATATGATAAGAATTAGATAACGATCACTTTCTACACAAGAATTCAATAGGGTCGACAACGTGTTCGTGCAAATCTCCGATCATGTAAGTGGTTGGTGCCATTATTTGTAAACATTCAAGATATTCAAAAGCTGAGCAAATATTTGAACACTGCATTTTTCACAACATGAACAAGGACCAAGACATTATACTCGGCCTTTCCTTATTGTCGTTCCTGAATGTCCCCTCGGTTCGTACATCATATACCATGTTTTTCATGGTAGTAATCGCATGGTCAAGCACCCGAAGGAACAATCGCCATGCAGAAATTTGTGATAGATATGGGAGAGGCGTGGGTATAGGATACAGCTGTACAGTCAGGGTCTAAAATTTTGATGCGGCTCAGAATTTTCATTATAAAGGTTCAACACCTCCATGAGAATGTTGCAGTTCCTTCTTTTTAGATATCTTTACGATCTAGAATTCATCGCTAGATTTCACGATGCACAGTTCTTTCAGACTACTTCTTCTTATTGCAGGAATCTGCATCGCAGATGTTAACACCATCACCACTCCAGCAACTTCAGGTTGCAATGCAGATAATTGTTATCGTGCAGTTAGTGGAGACTTTCGTGGACCTTTTCAACAAGCTATAGCATATGATGATTGCATCGAGTACATGGAAAACTTCTGCACAGTCGATATTATTAATATCACTGTTACATCTACGATCTTGACAACAATCACCGAAGTATCCACCGTGGGAAAAAGAGCGGTAGCAACAACTACATTTTCACTTCCATCATATGCTAGTGCTTGCTCAAATGAAGCTCGATATTCGAGTGCGTGTTCATGTTGGGGAATTTTACCTGATACTATTACCGAGACTGTACCTGTATGTATATTCTCCATATTGTCCAAAATGATCTACTAACCAAACCCCAGACATACACAACCTTCACTACTTCCACCATTACCACCGGACTTCCCCCAGTCTGCCCCACAGGCAAAGCCCTCATGAAAGATGCCCTTAACTGCGGCTCCTGCGGCTACGTCTGTGATACCGGCTATTGTGAACACGGCACCTGCAACACTATTCCCTGTACTCCCACCAAATGCGAAGAAGGCATCAAACCATGCGCTGTCGATTCGACTTGTTTCTGTTTCAACACCATTACAGGCCTTGGTTTCTGCGGTGAAAATATTGGATGTGCTGAAGCTAAAGATTGCTATGATGATGGAGATTGTCCAAATGCTTATGTATGTGCTTGGGATACATGTTGTGGAAATAATGTTTGTGTGCTTGGGAATTGTCCAAATCCGGCGGCGAAATTGATTAGATCGGTGCAGAGGAAGAGAGATGCATTGATAGGAGATACGGCGGCTTATATGGCGGGTTGAGATGCTTTTATGTAGTAGATGGGATTTACAAGTGGTAGCCTTTTCAAATTGGTTTTGCTCATTCGAGCTTGTTGTATGTACTAAATAACCATAACGAATCATGATCGATTGCGAAGCAGTAGATTGTGTTTTAATTGTTGACCAAAAAGAACTTGTTTGTCGACCATAGAAACGACTGGCTCAGTGTAGAAAGGTGCCTTCCTGAAGCCACCTCTAGATTTGTAGGATTCTTCGACTTCCTACCCTCTCAACTTTCGCACCGACATCATTGTAGAACTTTTACACCTGTGTGATCATACACATTCCCTGAAGTTCTTTTTGTTGTCTCCAAAGACCAGTTCCTAAGGACCATTAACTGAATATTTTCTCATCTCTACGAAGAGAACCCGGTGTTTCTAACACAAAATCCAAATATATCTCCAATCTGTCAATGGAAGAGTGAAGTAGCTCTACCACACGATTCCTAAGAAATTTGCATCGTACCTTTCTACCTTTCTTTAAGGTATTCAATCGTCCCAAATAGCTTTTGAAATGTAACATCTAATTTCCAAATTCAACTTTAAATTGCAAACTGGACTCAAAACTATAAAGGGTTTTAATGTCAAAATTTAGATTGGGAAATCCAGGGAATGAAATATCTTTCATTGTCTAATTGCAGTTTGGTTATAGGAACTCTCACCTTGATTGCAAGAGTAAAGTTTTTTCTAGGAGCAATATTTTGAAAAATAACTTGTTAGTGAGTTGTTGACATATATCCCTTGAATTGGTGGAAGGAATAGTAAATCGACAACATCTGATCTCATTAAAGGTAAAGGGATACCGCAAGTGAGTAGGATCCTTAAGACAACTATGTTAAACTTGATAGCAAACGCCTCTGAATTTCACGGGAAATAGGCTAAAGATTGTGAGGGACATAATATAATGACTTGATTTATATTGAGCACTATACAACTAAGAACTAAATTGGTAGTAAAAAAATTTAGTCGTGATGATGTCGATTTCACGAGAAATTCCCAAGAACTTAGATAAATCAACCTCAGATTGGTAGCCATTCCTCAATAGAGATAGGATGTTACTGCCATTATATCCTCGCCGCCATCATACGGATCAATCTCAAGCACCTCGAAATCCATCCACCACCCCGCGATACCAAGATGCCACGTCTTTCTTTGTATATTCTCATGTAAATGACAAAAGGTCAAGCTCGATTTAGAGACTGCAAACTTTTCATCTCGATATTCACTCTCGCATTGCGATAGATGGATGGATGGATGAACAAATAGATAGATACATCATCACTTGCAGCCAGTAGTACCAAAGGTGCTCAGACAGTATACCTGAGCTCGCTGATTTGATGCCCCTCACTTGACGGTACATTTCAAGAACTATATTAAAAAGAGCAGTAGGATTCTATATCACATTGTTATTCGTTCCACAAGGATTGCCAATTTGCTTTGAAGTTTGAGATGGACTTGAGAGAAATTCGTCGAGAAACAATCTGTTCCGACAAAAGGAAATTAGCCAGATTAAACACCCGAATGAATCATACTAAAACTTTTGAAGAAATAGCAAATAAATCATCCAAAGCCTACGCAGATGAAGACATCGATGATGCTGTGCTGTACAAAAAAAGGCACTTTTCACGAGTTATGCCATATACGCAAAACACACCGCCTCATCATACAAAATCATAAGATTTCCCTGCTGGCGCAATGGTAGCGCGCAAGACTTCTATCCGATATAACTATATCTTAAAGATTTATTATTTAAGTTTATTTAATTATTAAATATATTAATAATAATTATAATATTAT
>PQXN01000510.1:0-15891 GCA_004786275.1 Botryotinia convoluta
ATATTAGTTGTCAAGCAGAGCCTGCTTCCCATTTAGACTAAAGTTACTAGTCTAATCCTCTTATAAATCCATTTCACCATATGCTCATGACCTACGATAATATTAATAGAATAGTGTAACGGTAAAGGTTTCAAGGTATAGTAATGAAATCAATTAATTATTAATACTAAAGAATAATAAACTATTATATAAAAAGTAAACTTAAAGAAGTCACTTATAGATTCTATTTGATAGGATTAGAATAGGATTAAGAATATACAAAATGATTTACTCTGTCTAGTAAGGAAAAGAGATGACTAATCAAGGCTTAAGGCCGAATCGTTATACTTGGGAGTTTATTTATATAAAATATAATATTTTATAATTCTTTAAAAAAATAAGTATATATTCTATAAATAAAGCTTTTATAATCAATTTTATTATTTCAAATGTTTCTTTTAAACCACCTATATTATTTATGATTTATAGAAATACTCTTACTATATTATATATATCAAAAGTAATATATAAAATAAAATTAGACTTTTGTTACACTTTTATTTATAAAATTATTTTAAAGCTTTTTAAAACTATAATTATATTAGAAGCTGAAATTACTATATAAAAGTATAAATCGAAAAGACTAGAATAATTTTTAAAGTTTGAAAAAAGGAAAAAAGCTTATTTAAAGTATTCAAATCTTATTAGAAAAAAAAGTAATATATTTTTATAATTATTCTTTACTATTATTTAAGTTAGAATATATCAAAAAATGTTTGTTTTTAAAAAAGAAACCCCCAAAAAAAAGAAATTAAACTTTAAAAAAAAAACCAAAAAAAGAAATAGAAATAAAAGGAGTATAATAGAAAAAGATTAATTATTAGATTATATATAATATAAAAAAGAAGATTAAAAAGATTCTGAAACAAACAAAATCTTTAATTAAAAAAATTAAAAAACTCTTAAAAACTTTTTCTATTATAAATCTAATATTCATAAATATTACAAAACTTTCTAATATTGTAAAGACTAATAATTCAAACAAGAAAAAAGAAAAAGTTATATTACAATCTAGTAGAGATCGAATATTACAAATGTCATTAATATTCAAAATTTGAAGGTTTTATTACTTTTTTAGATAATACTACATCTTATCATTTATCAATTAGATCACTAATTTTATATCTTATAAATTAGAATTATTATTAATTTTTGAAATAATTCAAAATAGGAGATTGAGATTGTGCATATAGTAGGGATGTGCACATAGTAGGGATATCGGTTATGTGATGCCGGGGCTAGTCTGTGCGAGTATGCAAGGGTCGAAGGAGAAACATGCATAACCGTTTCATTTCGTCATTATATAAGTATACTGTTCCCTCGGAAGCAAAATCATATACGCTACATTCTTTTCGAGAATTTGTGCATTCTTTTCTACGAAACATGACTTTCACCCCCCCAGCAACTTTGCCACAACGTCTCATTAAGCTGGATGCATTATCTTTGATCATTTTTGTTCCAGCCGCTGTCAGTGCTCCGCAGTCATTGGCAGACTCCGGCGAGACCCGCTAACCCCGTGATAGATTTCCTTCTATTCCATTGCGCTTGCGATTTACCGTATATGGTTTCATCCTCTTTCTAAAATCCCTGGGCCGCCACTCCTCGCAACGACCGATATCATCAACCAGTATTATCTATCATTTATCTAGAAATATTTAACAGAACGAATGCTAATTGATATATTAGATGGCGCAGTAATGTCGATGGAACTTTTCCCCGTGAGGTTTCTCGGCTGCACAAGCAATTTGGACCAATAATTCGCGTCGGACCCAACCGCATTGCCGTCGACGGCAGTATCGGCTATCCTGAGGTGTATAGCCTCAAAGCTAAAGGTCTGGCTGGGACTTTCGACAAGGTCCATGATTACATTTTCAACGGTGACAATCAGACAATACTCGGGGCTCCCAACGAATTACAGTAAGTGGCTTTCTCCTCTGAATCTGACAGTAATCTTGAAGTCAAAGAGCAATGTAGTCGTTCTTCAAGCTCGATGGAAACTTTATCAGAGCTGTGTTTCATACTTACTGTGCGATAGCCGCCAGTTGAGGCGATCTCTAGCCCACTCATTCAGCGACGCGGCGATCCGTGAACAAGAAGGCATCATCGAAAAGCAGGTAAACATGTTATTGGAGCAGCTGACACGCAAAGCTGAGCTTGGAGAGACTGTAGATATTGTGAAGTGGTACGTATCGATTAGTCCCTGATTTCCTATCGTACATTGTCCGTACAGAAATTGTCCCATGGCAATTGCAAACTTTTCTCTACAAATATTCTTTTGAAACAGTCCTGACCAACAATTTTCTGACTCGCCCGTAATGTAGGATGAATTATACATTCTTTGATATCATTGGCGAGCTTACCTTCGCAAAAACGTTCAACTCACTTGAGACCGGTGAAGAGCATCCTTTCATCAGCAATTTCTTTGAAGCTATCTTGGGAAACTCTTACAACCGCTTTCTAACGTCATATCCCTACCTTTCCATTCCTTTCAGTATGATAATGGGTCGCAAGCAAGTTGTAAGAGCGATGTATAAAAACATCGAAAATATAATATTGACCCAAGAATTAACAAAAAAGCGTATAGAAATGGGCGAAGAGTCAAAGACAGGTCAACGCGATTTCATGTCTCACATGTATGTATAGCCCAACATAATTGCCCAGATATGGCGTTAACACCTGTCCCAGGCTAAAGAAAAATCGAGAGGGCGAGCAAGCAATGCCGAATGAAGATATTTTGCTAAACTCGGAGATTTTAGTCGGCGCAGGAAGTGAGACGACTGCATCTGCCATGGCTTTCTTCTTCTACGTCTCCGGTATCAATACCACTCAAAAACAAATTCTGCAAGATGAGATCCGCAGTGCCTTCACTGACGAGTCGGACATCAACATGGTAAACTGTGGCCAGATCAGTTACCTACAGGCATGTATAGAGGAGACTCTGCGAATGTTTCCTCCAGCGGTCGAGACGCCACCGCGTGTGTCGCCTGGCGCCAACATTGGCGGCGAGTTCATCCCATCGGGGGTATGTTATTATTCTTTTCTATATTTGTCTTCTTTTAGCTGTCTTCTTTATTAAGCTCTGTCGCAGACAATCATTCACGTATACCCTTGGGCAACATTCCGCAACCCAGAAAACTTCACAGACCCGGACTCATTCAGACCCGAGCGCTGGCTTCATCCTACACACCCACGCTACGACGCACGCTATGCAAAAGTAAGTAAGGCTCTCCGAGCTCTTTTTCTAACCATCAACGACTCAGGAGTTGGGTATCTGCGGCATACCAAAGCAATCATAATTTTTCAGAGGAGCAATGCTGACTCCATCTGTACTCTAGGACAACCTGGCCTGCTTCAAGCCCTTTAGCCATGGACCTCGTGACTGTATAGGGAAGAATCTGGCCTATAACGAGATGCGCCTACTCATATCTCGCCTCCTCTTCCGTTTCGATTATGAATTGCTTGCAGGGCAGGAGAAATGGCATAATAACCAGAGGGCTTTCCTGATCTGGATCAAAAATCCGCTGCAGGTGAGATTCACTGTTCGAAAGAATTGATTCGTCTTTTCAGAGCATTGGATGAATGTCACTTTAGGGGATATTGTGCTTGGAAACGATGTTGTTCAGAAACTTTCTAGTGACTGATTGAAGGATTGTACATATGATTAGACTATGCAAAAATTGTCTATACTTAGAAGGTGTCTGCAGGTTTATATACGACGATATAGATGAACTATTTAATAATGTAAGTTAACCATAAAGTTCTATATTCATAAAGGATTGCCCTTCCCGGAAATGCTTTCTTGTGAGTAAGGTAGAGGTAGTACGAATTACCCCACCAAGTTGGGCAACAGACAAGCCACCATTCTCAGCACAACACATAAGCTACTCATTCAACTAGCCAGTAAGATAAATAATGCACTTCACTTGTTCTTGTCCCGGGGACATAGTTCCAAGATAAGTCTTGACTCTGTACTACACTAAGAACGATATCCTACGTATAAACCTTGGTCTGAGACACAGCAAACAAAAAGCTATACAATCACCACTTCAGGTTTGCTCAAATATTAGGATTCTTATTAATATTTTTCTGATAAATTAGGCTTCAATTCGAGTTCAATGGTGAATTATCTTTTGAATTGAGCGATCTGTTCCTCTTCTTTTCTATTTAATGAATGTCTTTGGATGAGCGAGCACCGTGTTAGTAAGAGGTATATCTCTATAGAACAAAGATCTGAATAGATCGGAGAGAAGGTCTGGGTTTATCGGCATCCTCAATATAGCTTTGATTAAGTTGATCTATCTTTGTTGATAGGAACCAGGCTTTATTTAAGTGTCTTAAATTCGAACATAAATCATGACTTAAATTTGACTACTAGTAGTCGACCAACCACACATATACCAATATCTTCCTGAAATCACAAATGCAGGCCTTTAAATCGAGTGACTTCGGAGCACTAATTTACCAAATAGAATAGGCGTTATCAGCGATTGGTCCACACGGAATAGCTCCTCGAGACACCACCATCTAACTTGTAAAACGACCATCGCAAGCAACGAAAAGATTATCACTGTTGTTAAATGAACGCAAACAATTTCTAGGACGATACATGTCAGTTTAATAGTATAGTCGTCCGCCAAAATCAAGAAATCGACGATCAATAACTCATCACTAATAGACACCCGTCTCTAATACCAAAGAATCGATAGCCAATCGCTGAAGTATGTCACTCTTGCTTGCTCATTCGCACAGCAGATGTTGTGTCCTCAAGTCAGATTTGGTCATGCATCCAAAACCTGCTTTACAGACAATTGCGCCCAACATTAATAATATGAGGATGTCGATCGAAATAAGAAGCCCGTCTAACTCGCTCCTTTCTTACTCACATATGCATGCTAATTGTTAGCCTTCATGCAAGAAAAAAAACTTTTATTCTATACATTCATGGACTTGGAATGACTGGAAACAGCAGAATCACTGTTGTCAGCATGCGATTAGTATGATTTTCATGATTCATGTACTTTTTTTTTCAATTTTTTTTCTTCAAATAAGTATAGCGAAGATGTACTTCTACCCAGTAGATCACATAGTCGTGAAAGCATAAAATATTTTTCATTCTGCCTTGTGAATTAGTTTAAGATCCATTAGTTACTATGAAGTTACTCGAATCAGTTTTCAATCACTTGGTTCTACCACCTAAGCTTCCAGAACATCAGGATATAGACTTAGAAAGTATCGAGCAGGACATTCTGCTTCGTCTTATACATGCCTGCGGTACCATGTGCAACTTCACTCACCAACCTTTCGGGGAAACATGGACTTCTGTTTGCAATTCTCTTCGCATTTGTCTCAATGTAAATCGAGATGGTCTTGATAAAGCATCGATGCTACAAGAATTCTGCAATCTTCAACGAAATGTTATTCTTATCTTATATGTGGTGGAGCAGAATGCAGCACTCCTTGTTCGACGCCATGTCTAGTGAGTATTGGAACTCAATCAGAGCGACCACACAAACTCCAGCTAATTTATAATATGTAGTGATAACAAAGATACTGTGATCTTTGAAGTTTTTGAGGCATCACCTTCTTCCGAACATGTTCTCGCTACTCAGAATGCACTGCAATGGGTTTTTCCCGGTCGCGCTGTCAGCATACCTTTCGATGAATTTCTCAAAGAAAGTTTCCAGGATAGCCTTGCCTCATTTATCGAGCAAGCGAGTACGGAGTCTTTAAGTCGCTTTGTGGCGCGTTCTGATAAAGCAGAAGTCTCTGTTGTCGAGGCCCGGGGTACAACCGACCCAGCTCTGATTGTGCAGATGTTGATGCCCCTGCTCGAGGCTATCGGATCCTCTGTCGAAGTACCCAGACTAAGAAAGCGAGTGCGAGATGATGTAAATTTTAATAATACAGAGTTTCCGTGGAGAAGACTGCCGTTCTGGCTCGTTCTCCGTGTCGCCACTCAGCGTCAGCTTTTTCTTGACTTAGGAATCAAGTATGGAAAAATCTGCTACAAATTCCTCATTTGCATTGTTCTCGCACAGCTTCTTGGAGATTGTGCTAGTCAGCTTTCCCCAGAAATGATTGTGATACTTAGAGCCAAATTGTGCCGTCGCCTTGCGAAGTTAGAGATGGATAAGGCTCGTGTCTGCTGTGATTCAGTCGTTCACAAACATTTTTTCGACTCGATCAATAAGATGTTAAAGAGAACTATCAATGAGAGTACAGATAAGATTGAATCAGCCTGGGCGCACTTCAAAACAACTGTCACTCGATCTATTCCGCTACTTCCAACTTACGCGGACGAGAAGGCTTTGCATATTTCTCTCCCAAACAGCAGGGGATATCTCTGCAATCTTCTTGCTTCACAGTCTAATCAGGAGAGAAAACCAACATCTTTTCATATCTCTCTTTTGGACGATAGCTCTATAAGAGACTTCACAGACTTTACCGACCGCTACTTCTCGTTGATTAGACTAGAGAAAAACACTGAGCAAGAAAGGATATCGATAAATGATTCAGGGGGAGACCTTGAGCTTCGCTGCATGCAATCAGCAAACTTGATATGCGAGATGCTCACCAAACTTGGAGATGCTTATGATTCTGATCCAGAACAAATGAGCATATTCATCCTGAATCTGTTTGAGAATTGGGTTCAGATGGATGGGTGTGCTTTGCGAGCCTGTCCGCTTCTCTGTGAATACGCTCCAGTATTTAATCCTGCTCTGTTGGATGTTCTGCAGCTCCACACATTATCAAATATGACACGGCTGCAAGATATCCAAAGATATCTACATACTAGACTTAACAACTGTCGATTTGCTCATAAGACAATTTTCAGCGAATTTAGTGAAGATTGCTTCGCAGCGCAATATGTAAAGCAGTCAATTCCCTTAAGCAGACTGCAGCAAAAAATTGATGAAGAGTCACTCAAAGCTCGCATCAAGAAAGAACAAGAATGGGAAAACATTTGTAGAAATTATGAAGATCTCAGCCAGAAGATTACCAGCACCACCTGTGTTTGCACTAGAAATGATGATGGGTCTCTTGACATCAATGGATGTAAAAAGTGCTGGCATCGGCGTTGTCGCAAAAGAATGAGGATTGCTATCCATGAGGATTTTTTGCCGAAGGGGAGCACGCAGAGAGCAGCAGTCATACTAGAACTTGGGATTCCAAATTTCCTAGCGGTATATCGAAATGCAACATTCAGGATAATGAGCGATATAGGGTACCCGAGCAAGCCTAGTAACTCGTCACCACCAGTAATGTTACTGAAAGACTACTCTCAGCTTCAGCGCTTTATGAAATCATCTTTGGATGGTGTCTCACTTGCGTCAGAGAAGAAATCCTTTCTACAAACCCATTTTCAGGCGCTCAAAATGAAAGTCAAACTCTCCGATGTTATTTTGCCACTAGGGCTTAGTTTTGCTTACTATGATTCCAAGTCAGGAATATGGCTGAAAGATCTTGATAAGCAATTGACTCTTCAGCACCTGTGTGGAATACATATTCCGCGATCTCTACGAGTATCAGTCATCGAACCTCCAGTACATCCAGATCCGAGTTTTGATGGACCCTCATCTTATGAGATCGTCGCTAGTCAATCCAGGTGTCCGTCTGATGTTTCAGTTCATGAATTCATGAGCTATCAAAAATTGCTCTCTGGTAAGACTCTTCGGTGGCTCAATATGCTGGTTGAACTGGGTTCCTCCAACCTAAATTTCAGCGCCGAAGATACTATGCTTATCTTCAATCATCTCGCTGTACAAGCGGGACCAACAAAGAACCAAGTTGACGTTCTCCGGGATTGTCACGTTATATTCCGGGATTCATTTTTTTGCCAGCGATTGATGGAACAGATTGAAAATCGTCTTCACAATATAGCCACCAACTGGAGGGAGGTATATTGCATGGAAATGCTGATCACACTAAGCCTTCGAATTTTTGAATTGACATCGGGTCAAGATCGTCAGTCTGCGGAGAGTCTTTTGAAGAACGCGCGCAAGTCGACCCTACAATGGATTTGCCACCATCGTGAGGAGATTAGGAACACAACTGATGCACAAACAGCAGAGACAGCGGCAAGATACGGATTCTGGGCTGCTCTGCTTTGTCGAAGAACCTTCAGCATTTTCATTGGCTCAAATTCCAAATTAAATACGGAGGATTTATCGTCTTTTGTTCAAGGATCGATAGCTTTACAAGAAAACCTCGTAGTTAAAATCATGAAGTTACCCAGGATATTGAAAAATATGTTGGTCAGGGACAACAGAATGGTATACGGTATACAGAAACTTATCCGTATTTCTATTGAATCAAATCCTAGAAGCCTAAGTGCTGCAATTGACGAAGCATGGTCTGGTTCTGGGCACTCTCTTAGGAGGAAATATTCACAATGGCAATTTCCTCATTCTCTGAACGATAGATGGGTTAGTGCAGTAATTACTAATACGCTCAACAAGCTCATAGAGTGCCAAATAGTCCACTATAATTTTGTTGAAGGACATCTACTGCTCGATGGAAAGCCATTGGGAAAACTGCCACTGGATATAAGAGAATCGGAAGATATAAAGGAGCTTTTCGGAGATCAGCACCTTCTGACCTTCCCATCATCATTGATTGGCATGAGTCACGTCAGAACTGCTCCTATAAAAGGCAATGAAGTGCATTTCGGTCATCGCGGTAAGAACGTGGTTGTTCAAGCTGTTATTGGAAACAGTATTCTAGAATATGTTCCTCGACATATATTCATGAAGGGTGACAACTTTGATCTGCCCTCAAGTCTGATCGAAAATTGCGTGCACTGGCTGAATTTCCGTGAAAGACGATTGGAGATTAGACGAAAACCTTCAATATGGGTGACTAGACCGAGTGATTGGAATATTAATCTCTCGGATTTCCGGGTGCAGCGAAAACAAGTTAACCTGGTTGATCCGCATTCAGATCTTTTCAAGCGCGTAGCAGAAGTCTTTTTCCATTTCGAGGAGCCTAAACGGTTGACAGTATTTCAGCCCATAAAAGGCTACCTTTCAGTTGAAATGCGACACCTTGAGCTCTCATTTTTTGTCAATACAAGAAACCTTCTTGAGTGCCGAGAGTTGCACGCAGAAATTGACCCCGAACAAGACGCGGGAACACTTTACGGTCTTCTAAGTAAAATTGTGCTTCGCGACAATGTCAATCATGAACGACGAAGCATAATTATTCCATTAGGACAACTGACCTACAAGCGTCGTGGTATACACGTTGAGATCCGAGCGGCTAGCACTACCGAATATGGCAGATTCGAAATCGACAGTGTTCTAGGACGGTTAACATGCCCATCCGAGCCACGATTGTTCTACTCTAAAGCTCAACTTCATGCATTTACCTCATTTGTACTACCTGATCCTCTGACTGGGCGTACTGGCACTGAGGAAGCTTTGTACACACTCAGATCGGGCTACTGCCAGCCTTGGCGGCCGTTGAATAATAGCCTTGCCTCTATTCTAAGAGTCATAGGCAGACTAAGCCCAGTTAGAGAGTATTATCCGAAGGATAAGAAGCATTTGCAGAAAGTAATTTGGGAACCGCATTTAACTACTACCGTTCAGCATGATAGCTTTGAGGGCCTTGTTCAAGAGATACTGGCTAAATCAGATCGCCTCCGATGCTTTACCGCAGATCAAGGTACGCCAATCAATTTTGAGACTGAATGCCCTTTGCAACTACGTAGGCGTGGTGAGATCCAGCGCCTTCGTTATGAGCGCAGTGTTTCTTATCTAGGCACCTCCGCAACCGAGGACATAGTGTATAACTCCAGAGATCGGCATGCCAATTTGCATCAAGCTACTAATGTTTATCAAATCGCGAAACTTTTCCACAAGCAACCATTTGAAGTCCATTTGACAAGACAGCTAGCAGGTATCTTAAAAAAATGGAAATTGATCGGTGGATTCCGCCACACAAATTCAGATTCACAAAGTATTTCAAGTTGCCTTAACGATCTGATCGAGAACGATATCGGCGAACAATGGGGTAGCCTCACGAACTTTTGCCGACAGAATGATCCTCAAGAGCCGTATAGTTTGTTATTTCGATTGTGTCTTCTATCATTTGGTACAAAGCCTGACATGGATGCGATACGATCCCTGGCCGCATTTGGCTGTTTAAAAGAGTTGAAGGCTTTGCAGCCACCAAACAGTCCTTACTTTGCTACATTCAAACCTCACAGGTCCCCAACACTTGAAATGCTTTCAAAATTCATCGCAGATGACTATCCTATTTTTGAACCAGTTGCTAGTATGACTGATATGGAGAAAGATCGGCTTCGCGAAAGACACGGTGCACTATGCGAAGCTGAGGGCAAACGGTTAGCTCTCTTTTTCTTAGAGCAGTGGCCTAGCGAAATTCTATCAGCAAAAGGATTTGAATCAAACTTGCTTGGTGTCAAACGAGCTATAAGGAAAGTCCACCCCGAATGGCAAAGATTGTACCGGAACATGTGTCTTTCGGAATATATCACCCAAGCTCAAGAGATTTTAGATCGCCATAAAGCTAAGAAAAGTACCTTTACGCCACATGTTTGGGATAATAAACCAATCCCCTTAGCCATGACTGGTTGTGGCGTTGTTATTCCATCGCTATCAGATCTTCTAGCGAAGCCCGCGCTCATTCCTACATGTCATCAGTCTGAAAATCTTCGGAGTGTATGTCCACCTAACAACTGGAACGGAGTTTCTGGAAAGATTGCTTTATGCAAGGAATTTTCTGAGCTAGACAAGATCTTAGATTCATTTGCCAAGTCCCCAGATCTTCTGCGGAATCAATATGGAAACGACTTGAAAAAGAGTCTCTTTGCTTTAAAGAACTCTGCTGAGCAGCTTCAGCTTCAATGGAATCAGCCAGTTGTGAATATCACTAAGAAAGATATTGAAAATTCTCGCGGAATTTTGAATGAAGCATTTCAACGAATCCAGAATGCCCTCTCTGCCGGCGATGTTCGATTCCAATGGCTTCGACTAGGTAGTTTATGGCCGTGTATTACGCCGATAACAATTCTGGAACAACTTCGTTCAAGCTCTGATAACCATTTTGGAAGCCATATGAGAGAAAACCTAGTCATGTATGGTGTTCTGATCACATATTTGCAAAGACTACTCCGAATCATACATGCCCAGTTGAAGGGTGATCACCAAAAGCTACGCCAGGAATCACAAAATCATGGACATGAGAACTGGAGTCCTTTAAAGTTCCCCGATTGGTTGCTTCTTGAGATTGAATGCGATATCATTATTCGCTGTGAACAAATAGTTGTTGCACATGCCATCTTGTCTCCAGAATCTAGATCGAATTCTGTATTGCAAATGAATATGGGACAGGGTAAGTAGGCTCATCAGAAAATCGAAGAATCATATATTTCATTACATACATACTCTACTTACTACAAAATACGAGAAGTGACGTGCTGACAGATTCTTAGGAAAAACCTCGTGTATTGTACCTATGGCTATAGCAATCCTAGCCGATAAGAAGCAACTCTCGCGTCTAGTTGTACCAAAGGCACTACTTCTGCAGACCGCTCAAACAATCCAGTCTAGACTAGGAAACTTAGTAGGGCGAGAGATCAGATATATTCCTTTCTCTCGCCGGACTCCAACCACTTTGGACATGCTCCGATTATATTCTACACACCACCACGAGATGCTTCAATTCTCAGGCGTCATCCTAACTACTCCTGAAAACATATTATCGTACAAGCTTAGCGGACTCCAGCGCCTTGCAGACTCTCGATTTGATGAAGCAAGCGAGATGATAAGATTTCAATCATGGTTGACTAGTACGTGCCGCGATGTTCTCGATGAATCTGATTTCACCTTAGCAGTCAAGACACAATTGATATATCCAAGTGGTCCGCAAATATCCGTTGATGGACATCCAAACCGCTGGGAAGTTGCACAAATCCTATTGTCTTTGGTTGAGGATCATTTCTCATGTCTTCAACGCGATTTTCCGCAAAGTATTGAGGTTACTGAAAGGACTGCTGGATTTCCTATATTACATCTCCTCCGAGAAGATGTAGAAGATGCTCTCCACTACCGAATAATAAATGACATATGTAACGGCCGGATTCCTTTCCTTCGTTTGACCGGCTCAAGCATTACTGTTGGTAAGATATGGATTAAACAGGTGTTATCGGATCACGATATTGATGATAAATTGATTGAGAGAGTATCGGCTTTGTTTAAGGACAAATCTTCAGCTCGCAAGAACATGCTTCTTGTCCGAGGTTTAGTTTTGAACAGAATTCTCTTGCTATGCTTGAAGAAAAGATGGAATGTACAATATGGGCTACACCCGAACAGAGATCCTATTGCAGTTCCTTTCGATGCAAAAGGTGTTCCATCTGAGCAAGCAGAGTTTGGTCATCCCGATGTCTCTATCTTGTTCACTTGCTTGGCTTTCTATTATTCAGGTCTAAACTTGTCTCAATTTAAGCAAAGCTTGCAGCTTGTTTTGAAGTCTGATGATCCAGCAACAGAATATGACAGGTGGATTAGCAGCTCCTATACCTTACCAGAAGTCTTATCTCACTGGAATGTCATCAATGCAGACGATCAAGAACAGCTAGAGGAGCTTTGGCGTCATCTTCGGCTCAATAGAGACGTCCTTAATCATTACATGAACAAATTTGTTTTTCCTAATCATGCAAAGCAATTTACTATGAAATTGCAAGCTTCCGGGTGGGACATACCCTTGTTCCCAAACCCTCCGCCAGAAGAAACAATCTCATACGCAAGAACGACTGGATTTAGTGGCACAAATGATAATAAGATGATGCTTCCACTAAGTATCAAGCAAGATGATCTACCTAGCTTATGCCAAACCAACGCGGAAGTGCTTACTTATATTCTGCAAAGCCGAAATCGGCAGTACAATCTTGCATCTTGGAATGGCAGGCGACGATTGACAGAAACAGAGCTACTAGAAAGAATTAAGGATTCAAATATCAGAGTTTTGATCGACGCTGGTGCATACATCTTAGAGATGGACAACAGAACTCTTGTTAAAAAATGGCTAGAGAAAGATACTTCCGCTAAAGGTGCCGTCTTTTTTGGTGATGACAACAGAGCTTGGGTTCAGTATCGAGGAGGGAAAGATTTAGTCCCTCTACTCGCAACTCCTTTTGCCGATAACCTTGAAGACTGCCTTGTGTATATTGATGAAGCCCATACTCGCGGAGTGGACTTGAAATTACCTCAGCGAGCCCGTGGAGCATTAACATTGGGACTCGGTCAGACGAAAGATCATACAGTGCAAGGTACGTCGGATGCTGGCAGTTGCCCTCTTTGATACACCTAATTAACAAGAAGTTCTAGCTGCGATGAGATTACGGCAATTAGGAACCACACAGTCCATCGCCTTCTTTGCTCCCCCTGAGGTACACCAAAGTATTCTTGATGTTTGCACTGAACAGTGTGAGAAGGTGGCTCAACCTCTTCGGATTGATTCATCTAACGTTATATGGTGGCTTCTTGAACAGACCTGTCGTACAAATCAGCATTTGCAAGATCTATATCTTGCACAAGGGACAGACTTCTGCCGTAGGACAGATGCGCAATGGAAATATACAGGGATTTTCACCGACAATACTCACCGAGATACTTATCTTCAAGTGATTCAAAATCTAGAACATCAAACTCTTGAGAAGCTATATGGAGGAGTGACGGACATTCAACCGAGTCATGTGACTAACATGGCGTTTACGAAGCTAGAGGGTTTTATGAAAGAGCTTAATAGGCAGAGAAAAACTACAAACAATACGAGAAGCTACATCCATAGCTCTGTTTTAGAAGAGGTAGAGCAAGAACGAGAAGTCGAATTTCAGATTGAGCAGGTACGCCAAGTGCAAAAGCTAACGCACTACGAGGCCCTTAAATTTTCGGGTGTACACCCAGACATTCATCTCTTTGTTAAGACTGGCAACCTCGTTCTTGGATGCGGGTACGAGCACATATTTGATGCTCTAGCTCGGACAGATATCGGTCAAAAATATGATGTTCGTCGCACAAAGTCAAGATTTTACGTCTCTATGGAATTCATGCGCACTATTGAGCTTGGCAATCGTAGATCGAATGACAACTTTCTCGTAAGTTTATAGAACACCTCTCTTCCTCATCAGTCACTGTAATAACCATTTTTACATAGCGTTCTGTTGAGTGGATTCTGTGGAGCCCTTCCAATGAGACGGCTCTCATAGTCATTCCCGAAGAAGTTGAGCTTTTAATTCCGATGATTCGTACAGCAAGAAAGCCGATAGTACACCTAATCACATACGCTGCTCCTATCACAAAAAGCATGCAACACTTCAACGGACTCTCTTACTATGTTCTTCCTAGCTTACTGAATGGCTACAAAATACCAGAATGGCTATCCATTGAACTTGGAATCTTCGCTGGCCGGTTGTATATCAATCATATAGAGTATGCTTCACTATCGGACTACTTGCAGCTTGCACATAAGACGACTTTTAACTCTCCATTGAATCATGTTAGAAACGCAAACATCTTTACAAAGAATCCTATTGACTTCCTATTGAATTGGCTAACACTTCGCCGTATGGGACAAGATATCATGCATACACCAATGGGCTACATTTGTCAAGCAAGGCTCCTACATGAAAGCCTTCCTTTCTTTGCATCACAGAGTGCAAAAAACAAAGAGCTTGGAAAGCCTTCTAGCGGCGAGATTGAGAGCACTACTGAGAGCGTCGAGAACGAATCTGAAGACGAAGATTTATATTCTTAGGTTGAATAGGATCTAAAATTTGCTCTAAAATGAATTCCCTATAACGTAACCAATGGGAAACTGAATCATATGGGGAAGCGGGTCACAAAATTCAATTTTTTAATGTGATCTTATTCTACGAGTCACACACCCTTCACTTGAAGTGTTTTTGAACCCTTTCCCTTCAATCATATTCTCTGAATCTTCAATAGAATGTTTGCGTGGCCGTCCTTGTGGTTTTATCTCCTCAAGCTTCTCCTCTGCTTTACGTACAATTTTGAGATCTCCACTTTGTATTCTACAGCTTGATATTCTTTATTATATATTGTTAACTTCAATTCATTATCATTATGCCTTGATCTCGTCGTCACACATTCTCCGCAAATTATATTAGTGGAAAATCTCATTTTTGATACATAACTATTTGTTTTTGTAATGATTTTCTCTAAAAGTTATCTTCTCGAGTTTTATACGATGATCATCATTTAATCACATAATGATATATTATATATATTCAGAACTATAAGATTACTATTATTATACGATATGCATTCATTAGTATATAGACTGCACTATTGATTAATGCGATACTAGAGCTATAGAGTAAGCCTACACCCCTACATTTCGAACACTTCAAAAAATGAAGTTAAAGTACTTATCAACTCTTATCCCGCATGCAGGGGTGGACGTTATATTATCATATAATAAGTAGAATTATCTATGAGGCTCCTACTTCTGGATATCCAGACGAGACTCTCCGAAAGCTCCTCAGTCATTGGAATAGTATATGATATATTCTGTATAAGTCGCACACCCTACTTTTGGGCCACCTTTCTACACCAAAAACAACGAAAATCACGATTTTTAATTTCTTTATTTATTAATATTATTAGCTAAAATTTAAAATGTAGATTCTTTATATAAATATAAGCTAATTCTGAGATTTTCAGATTTTTAGCAATTTTTTGTAATAAGATGTAAATGATTGAAATTGTCACGGGTTAAATACGTAGTTATGTGGATGCCTTAGGCATCCACCCTCCATATAGTCGGCGCCTCTCCGCCTCCTTCTTCACTCCTTGTAGAATA
>PQXN01000511.1:0-15833 GCA_004786275.1 Botryotinia convoluta
CCCCCCCCAAATCGGTCCCCCAATCAGTCCCCATCTTTTCTTGCAAAACGGCGGGAAGCAAAGCCAAAAGCCAAAAGTCAAGTAAAAAAGCATGTAGCATAACATAAAAATGCACGTGCTTTTTGTGGAGGGGAGGGGGAAGCTATGAAAACAGCTAATGTAGGTATCTACGTAGGTAGATCAAAATAGTATCAAGGTACCGGTAGTTATGGGGAAAAAGGGTAAAAATAAGTACAATATAGTAAATAGTAAATAGTAAATAGGAAATAGGAAATAGGAATCAGGAATCAGGAAATAAACAAAAAAAGGGGGAAAGAAAGCTTCTATCAAAAAACATACCTTCTGGATGCATCCGATGCCATATTTGTTTGGGAGAGTTGGATGCTATTTTCTTCTCTATCTTGATCGGATCGAATGTTGTTTTAAGTTTGTAGCAGAGGAGACGCGATATCGATGAGGCTCTGACAGGGAGTATGTGTGTATGGATGGATGTATGTGTGTGTGGTATGTACAGTAGTAATTGCAAATACCGTGATAAAATACTGAGAGTGATGGCAAATAATAGGCAGGTAAAGTTGACGACCAGAATAAAATAGGTCTTTAATCGAATCAAAGACAATTAAAAAATCCTAGATTTGGGTTGGTGTATTACGAAGCCTACATATTTCATTATAAAAATATGCCAAAAGGTGTCATGGGTTCCAAGGCTTTGTTTCGTGATATTTCAGATATATCAGCAATAAATACCGCCGTGAGTAATAAGTAGGTAGTTATGCCAAAAAAAGATAAGAAGAAAGTAGCAGCAGTAGAAGCAGTGGCCGTGACCGTGGCAGAGTGGATGGGATCTGTATGGTATCTAGATCATACAGAAAGGAGTCAAGTAGGTGTCGAAGGCTGAATATGATGGATGGAGCTGATCATGAATAAAATCAACTGGAAAAGGAAGGTTGAACTGGTAAAACCACTTTGAATGCGTATGGAGTATGAAATTGATGGATGTATTTTGGTTGTTTTGGGAATCGATGTAGATGATAAATATTTAATTAATGCTCCAATGCTAGTGATTATCAATATGTTTTATTATAATCTGATCCATTTAAAATGATTGTTTGCACCTTCCCATTTACGATTTACGATTTCACCCTTTATTCACATCAGCCCTTCCCTCTCCCCCCTTCTTGTCTTGAAATTGCGGTTAAGCTATGGGTCACAAGATTACACAATATGATCTGAAAGGAATAAAATGCCTGCTTACTCTCGCATCTCAAATGTCAGCCTAGTCCTATAGAAAATGGAGAGTTACAATATCATTTATCAAAGTATCTATAAGTACCTACCTAGGTATCTATCAATACAATAAGTTTCAATTCACATTCACTTCATTCTTGTATAATAGGTATATAGACGTACCCCATACCCCCTTGTTGAAATCAATACATGCATCTATTTTTAGAAATAACCTTGATATCGGCATACAATATCCATCAAAATCATCTGCACTCCTTTTCAAGAAACCAATACCATAAAGAATACAATACAACACGGTAAAACAAATCATCACACCCGCCAACTATTACTTGAAAGTGTTTATGATTATTTCCCCCGGATGAGTAGATTGATCCCCTAACCCTTCTCGCCGTGTCGATAAGCAAATATGTGAACATATTCCCCTGTATCTCAAGCCAGTGAACAAATCAAAAAAGTCTCGCTTCAACCAGTCAGCTATACTCCGCCAAATCAATAAATCCCAAAAAGAGGAAATGGCGAGATCCATATGCGTCTTCTTCCATGTACAGTAATTCTCTCCTTCATCTCCCCTAATGTACCTACCTCCAACTTCTCTCAACGTCAAGCCATCAAATCTGCATTACACTTTCCTCCCTACACCGCACCCACAAACCCCAATACACCCCCACAAATTCCCGCAGCCACAACCCAGATACCCGAATACGCCACAGCACCGAGCGCCTCAACCCCCTCAACCGTAACATACGTTTGCAAAAAGGTGTTAACACCTGTAATCATCATCAAAGTAGCTGTTCTCTTGATAATAATTCTAGTTTTGTTCGAAAAGCCCCACAAATTATAAAGAATAGTCTCTTCCAGCGTAGCAGTTTCAGGGTTAAATGGCGGAGGTACCGAGTCTGAAGGCTTGGTAGCTGTAACTGGGGTGAAAATGAATGAACGTGTTGCGAGGCCTAGAAGTAACATAACGGGAAGGAGAGAAGTAGGTGTTGCGGAGTGAGCGGCGGCAATAGATGGGATACCTTCGAAATAGGTAGCAAGGTAAACTGGCATGTAGGACATGTATGCACCGTAGAGAGTGACGCTGTAGATAGATGCCGCTAGGAGTGTAGTAATGATCTGAACGGGAATATCTGAAGTAATATCTCTGTTTGGCACAGATGGAGCGTCTGCGTGAGCGGGAGAAAGAGGTCGAAGTAATCGGAATGGAATGTAGGTTGTGAGGGTATCGATCAGAAGAGATGACACAACAGTCTTCACGCTAACTTCATAGAATGCGTTAAGAAGATACAACTAAATCCCAAAAATCAGTACATACTCATCACAACTACGAGCGCAATTTGGTAGTGGGGCAGAAATTTGGGGGGAAAAAACTTACTGGAGGACCACGAGATAACAAAGTCATAGCCGCAAAATCATAGCCATCATAATTACCAAACCAACCTAATGCCAATTCCGCAGTCCTCCACGCAACCAACCCCGCCGCCTCTTCCCATCCCTGATACCTCCTACTAACGCTTCCCAACTCCTCTGCCTCAACATAATTCGCACGCAAACTATAAGCCAACCCACTTCCCATCAAACTGAGGACTACTACTAAGGGAAACCTCAATAGATCTGGCACCTTTGATGGTTTCCGCTGTGAGAATCCAGAGTCGGCAAGCATTGACTTGACAAGCATTGAATTCTCATCATTCTCTCTTTTCGCTGCCTCCCTCTTCGAGTAATATTCATCCAAATCATCACCCCTTTGCAGATGACTCAAATCCCCATTAACAAGTTGATCCGCTGCCGCCTCTGTACTGTCCGCCAAACTCTCAACCTTATCTCTTCTTAGTGATCGTGTTGCTGGAGCCATTTTCTCCTCTTTTCCTTTACTATTATTGTTTTCGTTCTGGTATATCTCGTTTAGAATCGTATTATGCGTTAAAATCCTGTGTACTTGTAAATAATTACGTTTGATAGATTATATAAATAAATGAAAGTTCCATACCCGTCTGTCGTTTCCTAACAATTCAGTCCGGCAGCAAATAAACAAAACCAACGCGTCTCCTAGGGCCGGCGCGCTTATCCCACAAGTATAAAAGACTCCTTTCACTTTTCAATTTTTCTTTTAATGATCACAAACCAACAAAAGTTTTGAGTTTGATCGTTTGATTTTATATCGTTGAATTGATTCTTTTGATGTATAATTGTAAAAGTTATGTTCTGCCCATGCGAATTTTTTGCTTGCTTTGCATGATGCAGCTTGAGCTTGGACACCAAGACGTCACTACCGGTGAGCTATCATCAATCCAGTTCCTTGTATACAAGAGTCGTTCTGCCAACCACCATTTTTTCATTACAATTTTCTCACTTTTTTCAATTGGTATCCACATCGAAAATTTTGATATTTCTAATTTAAATAAGTAAAGTCGTGTTGCTTCAGGTTGTTGAAAACTAAATTTCAATTGATATTTTGTTTTGCTTTGCTTTCTTCTTAAACCTCTGACGCTTTCATCTGTTTATACAATAGCTTCGTTTGCTTTTTCCTCTACATCCGCTCCGTTTATGACTACTGCACGCCTAATTATTTGCCAACTTCTTTCTTCTACGTCAAGAAACTTTATCCCAGACCTAGATAACATGCCGCACCCTACCCAACCAATGTCCAGCAAGTGCTATCTAAAAGCCTCAAGCCCAGTGATGTTATCTGAAGGGGAAATGAAACCCTATTGAAAAAGGACTTGCAAGTAGTTGCGTGCTTGACAATACAATATACCTCGATATGCCACTCTCAACTACATCGATATCGTCGCCACCATCACTATTATCATATTCACCATCAAAATTGGTATCGAATGGCATTGACATTAGGAATTTGCATGTCTGGCTGTTGAGTATCTTCTTTTCATTGATAACATTTGTTTTTATTGTTCTGGTAGATCAACCCGATTCTTAGTTTTAACCTCAGTGGATCAAACCCCCACACATTGGTGCTAAGAATCGACCGAATTTACTTATTATATTGGTACTACAGGAGAAGAGAAGGGAAATAATCACAATGGCCAATTGAAAGGTTGCTTCGATTGACACATTTAGATTTGCCGGCAGTTATTCCTCCATATGTCCAAAAACGCCATCATCGTCTTCATCAGAACGACCGCGGGAACGCAGATCATAATCTTCCTCATCTCCCATACTATCATCGCCATCGTCCATTTGCACATCTCCATCTCCATGGAGTTGATGACGGTCATAGCTTCCTCTGGCAAAACTTTCCCTCTGCCGCGGTCGAAGGCTGGGTGTGTAACTTGCTGAAAGATCATTCAGATATTCAGCAGGGATTCCAGGTACGGGAGGAATATCATCTGGGAAGCCGCTTGAAAGACCGTGGTTCTCCATCGCTGTGGTTAATGTTTCTTCCTCTCGATTCTCATTCATTCCAGAAGATGGCGGGCGACGCTCATAATTTTGTTGGTGGAAAAGACCGAAGCCGACTGGAACGCTAGCACCGTAACGTACCCTATCCGACATGGTATAAGAGTCACTATTTCCAGCATGTATCCTTGATCCGTTGAACGAACTGCCACCGTATGCGTGGCGTATATCCGCAGGTGGTGGTGTCATATCCGCGGAGCTGGCACGATCAATCTCATGATCACCTAGACTAGATGCAGAATCCTGGTCATCACTTTGAGGGTCCTTTGCAGAGTCCGGTGGAGTATCGACGGAATCTTGGTTCATTCCAAGAAGGACGGCAGCCGCTTCTAGCAACTGTACTTGTTGATGCTTTGAGATCAACAATTTCGAGGTGTAGGACCATTGTGGTGTATGTTCCCATCTGCAAACAAAAAGTTAATAACAATTCACAACACTATCACACAAAGCTTCCGCGCTGAAGCCCATGTGGAGGAAGATAGGAAAGGATGATGGGCACGAACAAATGCTTAGACAAGCAACTGCTGTGCTTGTATCCTTTTCCACACTTGTCACACTTGAGATCATTGGCATTGGCCTTCTTGCCATCTTTCAAAAGTTGTGATCCTTCGCTCGCTCTTCTCATTCTGTTCTTTGTAAACTCGTCGTCTTCTTCGTCCTCCATTTCCTCGTCATTGTTATCATCGTCAATTGCACTCTCTCCACGCCCCGACTTCATGGTCAACCTTATTCTATGAGTTGGCAGGCTCGATGGTGGAGATGGTAAACTGCCCATAGGTCCGGATCTCATTGTTGCTCTTCGTGTAGAAATTGGCATTGCCAAAGGATTATCGCCAACCTCACTCGCTGTCGCTGCAGCTAGAAGTGCATTAACATTACTCGCAACGTTCGAAGATACACTTTTGCGTCGAGTCACCCTGCTGCTCGGTATAAGTGATCCTGCAGATACTGAATGAGAGTGATTTCTTGTATGAGACTGTCGTGGATAGGAACTCGAAGAATTTGTAGACAGTGATGGAAGTCGGCCTTGGCTGGATCTCGAAGAATGCTGAATTTCCTGTGAGAGAGATGAGAATGATCAGCAGTGTTCCTATAAATAGATAACGCTGGTATGTTATGAGGGAAATAAGGTAATCACCTTAGAAGATGCCATCTTGACAATTATTTATTTCCTTTGTTCCACTTTCGAATTCGCAGAGCCGACCTTCAAGCCTCGAGCTATGAGAAGCAATAATATGAGAGCGAGACAAAATAATGGGATGGAATATTGGCGATTGGTTTCGTAAATTGGTCGGGTTCGAGCTCCAGCTATAGACCGCGTGGTTCTTTGTGGGCGAGAGCAAATTGAGTGATTGGAAAAACACAAAAAGAAGGAAGTATTGAGTGAATGCAATGAATTTCATAAAAGAATTATTATTCAGAGAGAGCAACAAGACAAGTGAATCTGCCAAAGTAAAAAAGATGTTTGGAAATTTGTCGCAGTTGGAATGGAGAAATAAAAATGTTTAGAACCAGGATGAATCCAGGACTAAACGGAGGATCGAATGGCTGAGACGATGCAGGCCAGCGGGGTTTCGCGAGTTTCCGTTGTAGGCCACTGAGAGACTTGTTGTGCTAAATGTTTCGATGAAGATATGTTTATATGTAGAAGATAACAAGTGTAAATAGTCAGGTCCTCTTGCTTGTTATTGTTTCTTTTTCTCCCCCGAAGTAGAGTAAATGAATGTCTGCTATAACTTCTGATATAGATTGAGGGATTGTGCAAATTGAATTTGTGCACAATTGTAGAAATATCCAGAAAGATTGGGAAGGGGGAAAAAAGTTGCGGTAACAGTAGATCTGGTACCAATTTTAGGTTGCTTGGTTGCTTGCTAGTCTTTACCTTTTCCTTCCTGGGGATTCCACTTTCCTTCTCTGTCGTATGTGTGTTCTCTTTGGGGGGATGAATCACTGGTTGAACCAGGGTCTGAATGGTAACTAACAAAATGGTAAATCGGAATTGGGTTTGATAGGATCACTAGGTTTATTATTGAGTGTTGTAAATTGTTGATGTTGATATCTACGGCCGCCCTAGAAGGTAAGAAGGTAGATAGGTTGATACTATCTGAGGTAATCTAGTATGTGTGAATTGCCTACTATACCTACTAGGTAGTATTATTCAGGATATTATTCGATTTCGATTTCGATTTGATAGAGTCGTCCCACTATCAAGACTTTGGTTGGTCTTCTAGTTCCGGGGCCGGTTCGTAGTCGTCCACCTGCTACCCAGGTACCCAAGGAGGTACAGAGAGTGTTTTCTAAATTCTGACCAAGCCGTAAGTCGGAGGCTTCTCCAATGGTGAATAAATGGGGGTCGATTAGTTTATTCCACGGATACCCCTACCCCCCTAGTATAGAGTTGTGTATGAGAGTGAATAAATACTAGGTAATGCTAAGGTCGAAAGTTGATTGATACACTGTACTAAGGCTTAGATCGTTGTGCGTGTGACAAGAATGTGAAGTGCTAAACGCTGAATTTGAGTAATTAAAATGCAAATAAATGTGTTAAATTATCTGAAAATCAAAAGGAAGGAAACAATTGTAATTGTAGATAGGTAGGTAATTGTAAACAGTAATTACATTTTATTTTACATCTTTTCCAGATATAATAGACGTCGCTTTCAGTCAATGGATAGGTAATGTGTAACGAGCAATGCAATAAAGAAACGTACGGCGTGTGTTATGTCAGCTATGAGGGAACATTCAGAAATCAAGAAAGAGTCTTTAGCAAAACAAATCATTTGAGATAAGAAAAAATCAAGGCAATAAATAAATGTATTTTGTTCCCCGATTAAGAATGCAGCGAGAGGAGAATGGTCATCGAGGTTTCTTTGTTTATTCAATTTAATTGGATTCGTTCATTGCATTGGAAATCTCCTCTCAGTTGACCTTAATTGATTGATCTACTCTATGGATAAGAATCACCAGACACCCATACACATACATTTATAGCATTTTAGTGTCACACATACACTTCTCTACGAAATGCATACAAGATTTGAGAACAAGGAAATGAACGGATTGAGTGAATTAGGTAGGTAAAGGTAAGGTATATAGAAAAAAAAGTTGAGGTAAAGCCCTCACTCACTCAATCTGTTCTTAAAAGTTAAGGGCTGTGTAATATTGGGAATTTCAAATCATGGACCGGTATCCATAGAGTAGAATGAATATCTGATTCTTATTAACCCATAACCAAGATTTAGAAGGGATCCGTGACATATCTACCTAGGTAACCAACATATAGGTAGAGGCAGTGTAAAATTCATAGTGAGGTTTGATCATCTCACCTGGCTTGCGAATTTTCGCCTCCTTTCCTATGCTTGTGCGAGAGGTGCTAGAGTAAATTATATACGCGGTTTATCTAGACATTTTTGTAATAAGTATCCTAAGACTAGAAAAAAGATTCCCCTCCCTCCACCTCCAATATCATTTATTCCCTCTCAGGTCTTTTCTCCTTTTCAATTGGGTATACATCTTATCCCCTTCCAAATGTTGGTATCAATGTTATCAATATCAATAACTTCAAGTGTGGATGCAACTGGATTGATAGTAATATCAAGCGCAATCGCACAAATCATTTTGCATATTGATGAAATGGGCCCGATGAACTCATACCAAAGGTTATTTTAAATTAAACCTCCATACAGAATACCATGACGTTGATTCAGATTTTGATGAATTGATAAGAAATAAATCTTCAGGAGATATTCAGGAGATTCAGGAGGTTACCCTACCCATTCATATGCCCCTTATTGCCTTATTACCAGTTCACAACTCCATGTTCATGTTGTATTCCTACCACCGGCCTGCACATTGCAGATTTACATTTCCATCGAAGCCACCTACTCGTATCTACTCTGTAGAAACTTGAGATAAGAACCCTACCCAAATATCCTCGGCTAGGTAATCAACCTCAGACCTGTCAACACGATACCCTTCCATATGCAAATTTCCAGCTTCCCATATTACTTTTGCATTTGCTTAGAAAACTTTAACAATAAGTACTGCAATTTTAGTTCCTTTCCCCGGAGCCATCTTACACAAGTGGAGGAGCAAACCGAGCCGAAACGATTTGATCAATCTTTACAAAGTTCAGTACAGATTCAGATATCGACTTCATTTCATAGACGCTGAGAAACTTTTACCCTTCCCAAGTTCATACTACAACATTGATAACCAAAAGATTACTTTTGGGCTGATATTATGAGGACAGTCAAGCATACGTAAGGTACAACTCAGCCATCATTTGTTGTCTCTGCTGCCTTTCTTTTTCTTTGCATCCCCCGACATGGGAATCTTTGTTCCTGCGCCGAGACATCAATCATGCCGTCCGTCCCTAATATCAAAAAATCAAACAATCACCATCCCGCGTGCACAAAATACCCAGCCGAATTCGATTTTTCTTACGTTTTCAACTTTTCGCTTCCAACTCTGACTCTGACAGTGTGAATGAGCATGAAGATGAGAATGAGAGAATTCCGAGAAAACAAAAAATTATACGAAGCAAATGGAAGTGCAGAAAGAATGGTTCTAGACCTTTTCAATACCTGGTTTACCATGCACATGCTCTCCTTCGAGGGGGTAAAGATCATCGCTGCTTATTTTTCTTAGACGGATAGATCGCGCTGATTAGCATAAAGATACAAATATGCCCTGGTTCTTGGATGCATATTTGGTCAATTATCTCGAGATTGTATCTTGAAACAATTTCATTGGATACACAAACCAATGGTGTGAGCGAATTGAGCAAAACCTCCTTAACTCAAGGATAAAATATTACCAGGGATCGAACAAATACAAAAATCCATCCCCACGACCTTTAAAACCCATCTGTAATTCGCTGCAAGCCTACAACAACAAGACAGAAGGAACTGTGTCGATCAATTGCTTCTCTAAGACCTTCCCGCAGCGGCTACAGGCATGGCTCGCATGGGTTTTATTATTCTATTTCAGGTCGGGGAGGGGACAGCTGGAAAAGCAGCAAACTATCAACCATAGCTTGTTATTTTACCCTTTAAATGAGTATAAATCCTAAATTGATTTCTAACAATGGATTAGGAAACACTGGACTTCCAATTAGATCTGAGGAATTGACGGCTAGTGATTAATTGATAACAAACGGTTGGTCGTGCTTCCTTCAAGTGACTCTAGAAAAATCGAAGAGAGATCTTGGAGATTCTAGGATTGGATTGTGGAATTGAACGCAATGAATTTTGGGATGCGACCAAGACTTTATTTGTGACCACCAAGCTTCCTGGATAGTACATTTTCAATCATGAAAGGGGAGTTTGGGAACAGTTTACGGTTTCCATGGTTTGAATTTGATGTACATGTTCTGAGAGATGACTTTGTTTAAGATTCTCCATATTTATATATCAATTGATCTTCTACCTCATTATCCTTTGAAACATTTTCCAATTAAATATTTTCCATGAAATTTCGAGACTACAAGAATATTTCAATCCTTGCTCCAAATATCATGTATGGGCGTCAAAATGGTGGTTGCTAATGCAGGATCATGTTACCTTTCATGGATGTTTCTGTATGACTGGCAGCACACAATATACGGGATGGGGTGGGTGATATCTCTTATGGCGGAGTAAAGGATGGGTTATTGATGTTCTATAGTGAAGCCTTCCACCTTCCCCTCGTAATGGGGTGATAGTGGCATAGAGTGGCATTGAACTTAAGATATATTCTACTTCTGTGGTCCATAACGTCTCATCGCTGAAACACATTCATACATCTTATGTGCTGTGGTGAGTGGTGATGGACTTGGTTATTTTCTTCCAATAGACACACCTTATGGACGCCACACCTCGTGAAATAATAGCTAGCAGCCATCACTCGTCGTCTAGGTGGGTATTCTGTATGAAATTGACCTTACGTTTCCATACATCTTCAAACCTTCCATCCAACAGAACGGATCCACACTGACGTTATCATACATGTTCATTCAACTTCTCTCTCGGGGAATCAGCCAGACAGCCCAATGGTACCCGCAACATCGCATTGAACAATCTAGAACGATGTGGTCTGCACAGTAAACCGACAGAATTCTTACTAAGATCTTACAGCATCAACCAAGAGTCTCCCTTCGGCTCTGTCGGCTTTCCAGCATCGACTGCCACAGGAGGTCAAAACTCTGGAATACCACACACGTGAGATATATATACTGTATTCGATAAATCCAACTGGGGTTCTTCCGATGTAGGAGGTAAGAGAGGAGTGCGTAGGAGGCGTTATCTCGGTGCACAAAAGCTTCTTCTTACAAATATCTTTGGAAAGAGGCTTAGAGTATTGTATTGAAAAAGAAACATGGGAAAAAGAAACCCCGAAAATTCCCTTCAAGCCATTGTGTGATGAGATGAGGGGAAACATTTTCTGCAAATTGTGTATAACATGGCTATAAGAATATGTTGCACTACATTTTTGACATCCTGTAGCTGCCGATTCTTGATTGTCTGCTTGTCTGCTTGCTTGCATTCTGTAACGAAGTACGGTATTCCATATTCCCTTCCAGTCAGAAGACACATATATAAATTTATATGAATGCACTCGTATTTACTTGGAAGAGACACACCAAATGCACCTTAAATAAGCCCTCCCTCTATTTACCCCTCACACGAATTACCCCGCCAAATGATCAAATCGGCGCTCTCGGTATTTCCAGAAAAGAAGAAAAAGATCATCACCGGGGTCTTCCTTTGCATGCGCGTGCAAAATCTCCGGGTGTGTACTATTTCAGATTGATAGACGGTATTAGGTAACTCCTTCTTGAAGCTCTTGGGTGGGAAAATAACAAACGGTTGATGCCCAGAAAGTTAATTCCTAGGAGAGTAATTGATTGCTTGGAAGATGGAGATAGAATGAGTCAAGATCTGAGGAGTGGGAAATGTTTATCTATCTTATCTATAATTTATGATCTTACAAGAAAGAAAAGACAGGAAAATCGTCATAATTTTTTCTCGAGTTGATGCGAATATAGATACTTGTTTGCCAGCTTCTTTGCGACCACCACTGATCGCTCCATCAATTGATCATATATAGTCATTATTCATTCATTGCCGTCGGAATTACTTCTTTTTACACCTAAGACATATACTCAAAAGCAGAAGAGCGAGCAGGAAACTAATTCCAAAGGCGAAATCAATAAGAGATGTCCCAAGAACCATATAAGAAAGTAGGGCGAGGCGGCGCGGGGAATTTCTATAGTAAACAGGATGTAGAGAGGAGTAATGGTACTTCTGTATGTATATTGCAGTTTCTTCTCTGTATTCTCTTCATCCCTCTCCTTCATCATTCAGAACTGCTTCATCTTTATCTTCGCCTTCTCGCCTGCACTCAATTCAAACATCAAACACCCACTAATTCAAGCCGCGCATAGGATCTCGAAGCCCAATCTTCCTCCTCTTCCATCAAGCAAAACAAATCTCCCTCCTTACTCTCACAGGCATTGCGCGCCAAAGGCGCCGCTGGACCACCGCCAGAATATCAACGTTTGTTCCCCATCCCTCTCTCATTCCAAGCAAGAGAGAGCTAGCTCACACCTCAAAATTAGACACCGGTCGCGGCGGCGCAGGCAATCTTACTTCTCCCGCTTCGCTCGTGAATTCGGGTCTCACGCAAACATTGACGAATTATGATAACCCGACAATTAATCCCGCGCCCCCGTCGAGCTCGCCGAGAAATGTGAGGAGTAGTATGCAGAGTGTTGTTTATAAGGGTGGGGTGAGTTTTGGTTTTCTTTTTCTATTGCGGGAGAGAGAGGTTTTTGGGGGAGAAAGAGAGGGCAGGAATTGAGACGAGGAAGATGGCAATGTAGAAGAAATTGGAGAACGGATTAGCTGACAGATTTATGCACACAGCGAGGAGGCGCAGGAAACTACGACTGGGAAAGCGACGAAGCATCCAGAGAGACACAACGCGTCTCGGAAGAAAGCTCGCGCAAAGAAATTGAAAAGAAAGTGGTGGGTGACATTGATGGGGATGGAGAACAGGGACTGAAGAAACCTGGGAAGGCATATGATATTAATGCGGGAAAAGAGATGGAGGGCTCAAAGGGAGGGGCTTGAGGTGGAGCTTTGGAGTAAATGTAAAATTGAATGGCGGAGTGGTGTTTCTGGTGGGTTGGTTATGGATACAAGAATTGGTTACCTATGTGTTGGGTGGGTGGTATGGCTCGGGGATAATAGATGTGATACGTATATTCCAGGCATTAGGGCGATACTGAGTCAGTGCTTATATTGACAGATGAGAAAAGATGAGACAGGATGAGATAACAAGAAGGTATCGTTGTAAGTATATTGTATAGACATTGGATTTAGGTTTTGGGTGAATTGGATACATATACGATGGGCGACTGTCCAGTGTTGACTTTTTTCCACACAGTTCTTGAATGGGATATTTCAATCCAGGGTTACCATGAGAATCTCACAATTTCATGAGAGGAAACTAAACATTCGGTGTAGGAGTAATGATTTGTCGAACTTATGATCTAGTGGTCTTACGGGTATCATGTTCAATATCTCAGAGACTTAGTATAAAATATTCGATTCGCAGCTGTCTGACGGGAATTTCAAAATACCCCTTTTAGGCGGAGGGATGAAGGAGTTGAGAATATCGAAAAGGGTGATTTTAGAACGTCAAAGAAAGCAGCAGGAACGGGAGAGGGGAGGAGGGGTTTCTTCATGAATGAGGATCACAGTCCGGTAATGATTATGGTATAACTTCGATATTGGATATTCGATATCGGACTTTTTTTCATAGTGATCATGGCCTTTCGACAATTGGATGATCGTCAGTGCTGAGCTATCTTGATTTCTTTTGATATCCTGATGGAAAGGAAATGTTCATGAGGGATATCCAAGATGCTTCTTACTTGTATTGTGTATATGTATTTTTCCTTGTGGGAAGATGTGGGAATTAGGGAAAGTAGAGAGGACGTAGAAAGTAAAAGATACTTGGGACATCAATAATAGGCAATGAAGTATAGAGAGTGGGAAGGAGATGAGGATTTATTTTGTAGAGTCAGGAAGGATACTTGCTTGTATTTATTCAATATAATCATATAACGCTTTGCCCCTGCTTGTTTCTGTCTTGATTTTGTGTTCCTGTTATGCACATAGATAATAGCGGTTGTTGGGAATTTTCTCACCGAGGATCTGACTGAGAGGTGCTGCAAAGCAACCTGTCTACGAACAAGGAAGGAGATACTTAAATCTGACAGCTTCAAGTCGAAGCTCTCGATAGACTATCCTCCAAGTCGCTACCGTCGATTTCTTCGCTGTATTCAAACTCAGGACATCTTTCTTCGAAGATATGGTGGGGAAGTTCAGCAACGGTTATATCTTGATGATGGTGACATTTTGCATATAAAGATTAATCTACGCATACCTTTCATCTATTATAACCTCCATATCTCCTAGTTCCGTGTTAGCGAACTTGCGAATCTATCGGTATGGGCAGAATCAAATTCTCTATTCGTCAATTTTCAAGATCATGTTCATTACAAATCAGGTAATGCGTAGTGTCAACAAGAGCGGGTTTTAACATCTAGACAAGCTCTCAGATTAGAGCACGAATGACTGTTTCGTGGAGGGGGGCTTTGAAGCAGAATAAATCTTACACAGAGCGTGTTTCTTCAGTCTCATGCAGGCCATTTCTGTTTATATCTCTGTCATATTCTTCAATCTTCCCTGGCAACGATTTTGTCTCAAGCCCTTCAGCTTCGTTTGTTTGATGGTTCCTTAAGATCCTGATGGAGATTTACAGGACGCTGTCAGGGTAGCACTCATTGACGACGGCATTGATACCAGTAGACTCAAGCATCCAAGTTATGACAGGAGACGAGCTTCTGTGCACGATACTAGAACGATGCAAAGATCAATATTCATTACTATGTGTCTAGCAGCGGCGATGGGCTAGCAACGATGAACCGAATCTATTGAATTCACCCACAAAGCCCGGCTATATGCTCTCCGGCTAGATAAAAGTTTAATTAGTTGCGAGGCCAACCATACCAGATATTGGAGTGCCACACAAGTAAGTCCTCAAATTTCCCCAACCAACATAGTATTAATATTACTCTAGAGTATTCGATTGGCAGTATTTAAGAGAATGCATATCGTACCTATATCCTAGACTGCATCACCCCCTGAAAACAGAGAAACCAGACAACTCCTCGAGTCCGCCATCTCTAAAGTCCGTGAAGCAAAGATTCTCATGTTTTGCTCTGCCAGCGTCTCGAAACAAACAGAGGATACATTGATCTCATTGCCAATCTCTGGAGGGTTCTGTGTAGGAAAGTCTAATCGCTATGCGATCTGTGAGAATATGGAACAACGGTTTGGTACATTTTGCTGTCTCAGGGAGGTATTTAGGGATTTGATGCAATACTTATGTGACCGTTGAGGAAGTCTCAAGTGAATTGTTAAACACTGAAAGTCTTCTATCATAACAACATCATAAGTCAAGAACTCTTTGCCCCCCTTTCCAAAAATCAGTAGTATCACTATGCAAAAGCTATAGCAATATTCTAGGGAAGTAAAATGATATACAAAAGACCTTTAGAATAAGACATAGCTCTAGATACACCTAAATACATCAGAATTACAAATATTATCTCCTCATCTCACGTACCGGCAATCGGTATATACTTTCCTAGGTAACCCCATTCTGAACTCCCTATCCATGTAGAAAGAGAATAAAGATTCTATCACCAGAAGCAGAATGGGGAAACTCAAGTTTTCAACCATCAAAAACACTAAACGCCCGTGACATACAACGAGAAATCTCACGATGAGAAATCGTTCAGCGGGAGCAAAACTCAATACTCAAGCACATGACAGGCGGCTCCCAGAAAAGATCAAATCAACAACGCGGCCAAATGAAACACTAGGAGCATTGTATCCTACCCATCAGAGCGCGGTGCCAAAGAAACGCCTCTGTTGGAAACCAAACCCGGCAAAAATGACATCTAAATATCCCCTCGTCTCCGCCCCCTCAACAAAGACAAACAAAAAAGAAATAAACATACAACAGTGGGGATTCGCTGGTGGTCACCCACCCAACTACTAATCCACCGATCTGAAGCTTGTGTATGGCAGAGCGGACGGGATGCCCAATTC
>PQXN01000512.1:0-15741 GCA_004786275.1 Botryotinia convoluta
CAAACCCCACCCCCGCACTCCCACTCACCACCCACCCGCCCCTCGCATACAACCGATTCCCCACCGCCGTTCCCGTCAGCTGCCCCAAAAAAACCATCACCATATACGCCGTATTAACTCTATTCCTCGCCTTCGTATCAATCCCATAAATCGCGCTACGATTCGCAATCTGCGCTGTCTGGATCCCGAGATCCATGAAAACGGCTTGGAGAATCGGACCCGCGAGGGTGAATTCTCCAATGTAAGTTCCGAGGACGACGCCAATGAGACAGTAGAGGAGACCGAGGATGACGCTGAAAAGGGGGATGAATTTATCGATGATGAGGCGGGAGTAGATGGGGCCGAGGATGAAGGTGGCGATGCCGATGAGGGCGAAGAGACCGATGGGGACGGGGGAGAAGGAGTAGGGAGGGGAGGAGAGGAGGAATGTGAGGGTTGTCCAGTAAGAGGTGAATATTGTGGAGGTGCAGAAGCCGATTAGAGATGCTTGGACTAGGAGGGGGTGTTTGAAGAGTAAGCGGAGGATGCTTAGTAGGTGGGAAAAATAGTTGAAAGATCAGGGGTTGGTGCTTGGATAGTCGGGCATAAAAAGGTAGAGAAGGATGAAGATGAGATATTGGACACCAAAGGAAAACCACTGAGAAATTGTTAGTGAATACAATAAGCGATGTGGGGAGGGCTGATCCTACGTAGATAGTTCGCCAAGTAGTATATTGTGTCAGAATACCCGAAAGCAAACGAGCGATCAGCAAACCAAGTAGTAGACCAGAAGAAACAATAGCCAAACAAGTTGCTCTACGATTTGGCGGTGCTAAATCCCCTACTAAAGGAAGCATAAGTTGTGGAGTAACCGTAGTAAGTGCTGTGATGAAAGATATTCCAACAAACACAGAAAACGAGTTTGTGAGGCATAAACCAAGCCACTATTATGATGAACCTCAGTATAAGAGCACATTGCGGATGTTTCATCATGAAGATTATTTATAAAAGTCTTTCCAAGTAAACGTACCATAGTAGCAGTAAAAAATACCAATAATAATACGAATGCACGTCTCTTGAAGATATCTCCCAGAGGACATAAAAGCAACAGTCCAGATGCATAGCCTGCTTGCATTACAGTAGGAATAATTGATGCACGTTCATTGGTGACATTGAATTCTGCCGCTAGGATATTGAGAATAGGGTGACTGTAATAAAGATTTGCCACCGTGAAAGTACAAGCCTATGAAATATGTATTAGCAAGATTACAAGACCATAAACTCCCATTGAGAAGTCAAGAAGTCAAACTCACAAAAGCAAAAAGCAAATTCATCCACAGACTGAATTTTGGCGGGTTATCTACATCATATCGACATCTCTTCGGCGTATAAGTGACCACACCCCAACAAAACTTTATAGTCCTATTCTCCTTTATCATAGAAAATCTCTGTTTATTTTCTTCTTCAATCGTGTAATTGATTGAAGTGGATTCTTGAGAATAATCCATTCCTTTCCCATCTTTCACGTTCTCATTATCGTTCGTTTGTGGTAATGGCGGGGTCCGTTCAATGACGAGATCGGAGGTCCGAATCATGTTTTCTTTTTGAAAATATGAAGATAGGATCGATGAAGAAAGAATATTTATATCATCTTCATAGCGCTACTTGTTGATAGTATTAAAATTCTATCAATTGAACTAGCGACTAACAATATTAGTGCCGAAATAGTTGTATGAAGCTCGTGAGAGTAAAAAATACTGTTGTCAAATTATGAAGTAGAGTTTCGATACGAGTACTGAAGAAATCGTAAAGTCAGTCCGTGTGTTATCGGTGCAAAACTGTGATGAACGTGGATTGATGAATTAAGCTTTAATTCTTACATGTTCATTGGCGGTTGACATTGAAAACGGAAGTCGGCTTCCGAGTTGCGTTTGAGTGTTTGAGCGTTTGAAAATCACGGGTTATAATCCCCCCTGTCAGAAGCGACACCTTTCAATCAATCAGAAGAGAAGACTGTCAAATCGTATGAGCAATGAAAAAGCTGTCAAATATGTTGATTTGATCAGAGGAGAGGCAATATAGAGGTGAACATACTTCGAAATTTTATCAACCTCGGGGGAATTATTTTCTTCCAAATAGTTAATGAAAAGCATCACACCCTCTTTAACCACAACCTTTCTCTCCCTTTCCTATTTTCGTCTCCTTTCTTCCACTTCCTGCTGCTCATCATACTCTAGATAGCATGTGATGCAATATGAAAGTAATGGCAAATTTTCTCCGCAGTATCGTCATTGGGCAATTGTCAAAATGTCAAATTATTCGAAGTGGGTAACTTGTAAGTGAATTCAGTCAGTGCTAATACATACTTAGAGTTTGGCAGTACAACTATGATCAGAGCTTTGCTCTTGGTCTTCCTCTTTCGCCTCACCCTTCCTTCTTCCCCTCCTCAACCCTTGTCCATAATCCCCTAGACAACATGATCATTCATATATTAATAGCAAAAAGGTTAGTACACACGCGGCATGTATTGATATAAACATGTTTCAGTTATGCCAATCTGGGGAAAGAATGTTGGTGTGTGGGGAACCTCACCTAGTGCTAGATAGCGGCTCAATGATGCATAAACTTGTGGTTCATGGCACACGTGGTAGACTTCTTTTCTTGAAATTGGTCGCAATTCTTATCCGACCATGTCCCGACGAAAATCATCGCATAATCTTTCTAACAAATAGAGAATTTGCGATTAACAAAAGAAGATATACGATGTGCAGGATTACCCAAAAATATCGATTCGATAATTTTCCCATCGTCATATAATGATGGAAAGGAAAGAAGTAGGTTTCTGTCGCATATTGCGAGAAAAGCCCAATTCGTCATATTTGAGGAACATCATGGATCATGGAACAATCACAACATAGGTCTCACCTGATATCGAGATGGTAGACTTCATCGCCGATGAAAAATCTGATGATTTTACAATGAAGGTCTTCCGGAATGGAGGTTCCAAGTGTAACCAATAACATAATATCTGAATCTAGCGACTGTTTCGCGCCAATGGAAGATTAATATATCGCGGCGGACAAATGGGGTTGTGGTTCGGATTGCGAGGCGGATATTGAAATGACGGCTTTGAAGGATTGAATCATGATAAACTCAACGAATATCACAATCGACCATCTCAACAACTTTCGACAGATCAAGGATGATCGTCCTGTGATTGACAACGAAAGATAAGACACTTCGAACACAAAAGCAATAGACGTTGAGATGCAGAGTGAAACACTCGTTCACAACAATCACACCAAGGAGATGAACTACACATCATCGGTCTCAATCAAGCTTTCTTCAGATGTCGATTCGAGTGAAAGCAAACAAACGATCGCGCATCCCTCCCGGCAATCAATTCATCGTGCAGTCCCAAATCCCTCTTCTAAATTTTTCCCTTCCCCTGCGTCTCCAGTTTTCTTTGCTGTTCACCCCCACGCCTACCCATGCGACCGCCATCTCCAGACAGCAAGATAGAATGGACTTTGACAAATCTTGCAAATGATATTGAAACCAAAATTATTGTAGCAGTGAATAAAAAGTTGGGAACAATACCACAAAGCCGAATCTATTCAGCAGGTCAAAATAACATGATTTAGCCGAAGACAAAATTGTGCCAGAATCTTCGAATAAACATGTTTGAATGACATCTTGTTGAAAATTGTTGGGAAAGAAGTCAAGAGATGTGGTGTTGTAATTTGAATGGTATGGGGGTAGCTTTGTGAAGAGAAACTGCGAATACAGGAGGTATACCGAAAATATGACCTGATAGGAGAAAGCGACGAATAGGAGTGGAAGTAAAGCGATCTGAGTATATAAACTTATTTGGACCAATTGCTCAGGAGACCTCATAATTGATTACCCTTGGCTATTAACTTTTCGGACAATAAGGGGACCTTGACCTGTGCTTGAGTCATTTCAGGCGAAACTTCTCAATTTGGTGCTCTCATTCATACATGACCTTAAGTCGGTCGATGGGATAATTTGTATAAATTCAGGAGACTCCCCCTTGATACTTGAACTTGTCTAAGAAAGAGGCCTCGCTAGAAATTGAGTTCACTCAAATTAATATCTCGTACTCAGGTCCACACGAGCCCGAGGTATAATCGAATGAAAGTCAAGACGAATGAGAAGAACAAAGTCTCCAATTCCAAAACACTTCCAAAATTGAAATGATGCCCAAGAGCTTTCCTCATCGCCAAATGCAATTTCAATTTCAAAAACCTCCTAATCATGTGTTCGTAGATCACATGTGGGTCTTGGCACTCGTTCGTCTCTATCGAGGAGTTCAACATTTTTGACTCACCGTTGATGAATGAACGAAGATTACGCCGAACATCCGGAGCTACCGGTCCCGAAAAAAAAACCAAGTGTCGCTAATTTTTAGTCGTTACCATTGTTTTTCTGTCATAGAGACACAGTAAGGTGGTCAGTGGTGAGTCTGTGACTGTAAGTCTTGAGGAAGAGCCCGACGAAACTAAGATGGTATCCAGCTAAACGGAAATAGTCCGTTGAGCTAGCTTTTTAGTCAATTGGAACGAGCTTCTTGATTCGAAGGAAAAGAAAATCGTAGTCCGTGAACTTGAAAGAAGTTTCTTAGGTTAGCTTGGATGGTTTGAGATGAATGATATTATTATGCAGATTGTTTGACGATCGGTGTAGATTTGGTGAGCGTTAAGTTAACAGTGTAAGGAAAAGGAGAAATGGGTATTGGTTAGAAATGAAGGAAGGAAAGCATGATCTTTGTGAAGAAGTGAAGCTTGAGTGGAGCAGCAGGAGCTTCAAAGGGAAGGAGTTCAAAGAAGCGATGATTCATAATGTATAGATAGGTACTAGGGTAGCTTAAAACAGGGAGAAGACAGAATGGGACAAAGAATTATATCATGTATTTGATACTGTAAATACTGTAAATATACTTAAAGGATTCAAATTCATGGATAAAATAAGGAAGGGTCATATTTGGTGACATTACATCCCTTTGTGCATTTATTTGTACCCTTTGTGACTTTGACTTTGTACTTACTCGAGTCTTGTGTTGTACCTTGAAGAGATCTCGGATGTAAACAGAGGAAAAGGTGTAACTGTCGCGAAGAAGTGGATATTTCCTATCTAACCAAATCTATATTAGCTTCGAGTAGCCACAATTGCCGTGAGCAGCTTCCCGGTTGCTTCAGTGAAAATGTAGTCAAGGTATCACTCTTGAGCCAATTACAATGGATGCTGAGTAGATGCTGAATACAGATTCTATCAGATCAGATCATTCAGAGCGAAGCGAAGAAGCCTCCACGGCAGTGGCCCAGCGGAGCGTCATCAAACTGATCACTCACTCACTTACCATTTCACATTCATCAAACATCAAACACCAACGACTTCAATAGAGAGAGGAAGGAATAAGACAAAACGCTTTTTAGGGCGGGCGATTAAACATTTCCGATAAGAATGGAAAGAAAAATGACTTATCAGATAGAAAACTAGATGGACTTACGTTGTTCATGTTCAAATCAGTCCACTTTAACTAATACTAGTGATCAATTCAATCCTTGTAGAATGAAAGTAACAAGCTTTTTAGCGTCTCAAATCAGGAACGATTTGGTTGTGATGGGAATTTTGAGTGATAAAAATTTCGATAAGAAAGGAGGAAGGGAAGGGAAGGGTAGGGTAGAGAAGGGTGGATGAAGTGAACGGAAGAAAGGGAAGAAAGGAAAGAAAAGGTTGCAAAGTAATTTCATTTTTGACCAGGTCACGGATATCAAGACTCCATTTTACCATTTTGCTCCGAAGGCAATACTTATTTAAGTTAGTACCGAGAAGGAACCCCCCCTTGATGGGAAAAAGGAATGAAATGAGGGGGAGTGTTAAATATTATTGTGTACTTATTTATTACTTTGGTAGGTAGGGATCTGAATAAGTCGGTACCGAAAAGAAGATATAATTATTAGTAATAGAGAAGACGACGACGACGACGAGAGCAAGCTTAAATAAAATACGAGAAAAGAGACTAATAAGTCAAGAAAATGTATACCAGTAGTACCAGTAATATTAAAAATAAAAAGCCAGCGACGACAATGACAACAATACGAGTTTCATCTCTTATTGGTTGGTAGATAAGCTTGGCAAAATATCTGTTACGCCAGGTACAAAGAGTCATCAAAGTTATCAAAGTCACCACCAAAAACACTCAAAACACTCAAACTAATGCAATTCATGGATTCATGAGCAAGGATTGACGTGGAGGAAATCCAGATAGATTGACGAGCTAACCTTATCTTAGTTAGATACCCTGTTAATATTCATTGATTCGTCTTCACCTTGCTAATTGATCCAGAATCTAACCCAATTCGATCATGGCTCTCCCGCTTTCCACCTATCTTATCCCTAGTATTCTCCGATGGTAACCTCTTTAGTACCTTTTTGCCTTTGAATTTTGCCATTGGTACTTGCCCAGTGCTAGTATTTATTCACTTTCACCTCTTTTCATTTACTACCAGTGCCAATACATTTTCACGATAAAATCAAATACTGTACCCCAACCACCTTCTCTAATTGATTAATAAATAAATAAATTCCATCTCCAATTCCTGTTCCTGTTCCCTCCCTCCCTCCTCCTCCATCTTTTTCTAATAAATCTCAACAATCCATATTCTCTCTCAATCGTCAAAATAAAAAGATCTCCGAATAACTTCACTTCAATCTCTCGACCTTCATCCTTTCCAGGAATACTTAATAATCAACTTAGTTCACTCTCAACAAAATCCCACCACCTTCCACCAAGATGTTTATCAAGTCAATCGTCGGTCTTAGCATTGTTGCTCTTGTTGCAGCTCAATCGTCCAACGATACCATTGATCCAAACACTATCGACGCCCCTACAAGATGTAGGTTCTCTTTTGAATCTATGACATTCATAATAAATGTATACTGATAACAAATCACAGCTCAATGGTGTACCGCCGAGATCAACACTTGTGGTACTCTATGCAGTGGTGCAGTCGACGCTAATTCCTGTGACACTGTAAGTAAAATCCATCCTCACTAGAGTTCTTGCTCGATATCCAGTTGAATAATTTACACATACTGACCTCATTCTTTTCAGGATTCCTTGAACTACACCTGCACATGTTCTTCAAACGGATCCACTCCAGGTCTTCAATACTACAAACAAACCTTGCCAACCTATATCTGCGAAACCATTTACGCAAACTGCATTGCCGCAGGTGAGAACGATGCCGCCGCCCAAAAGCTTTGCAAGGAGACCGAAGCAAAGAACTGCGGTCAATTGGATCCAGATAACTACACCGCCCCTGCCACCACTTCCGCAAGTTCGACCGCCTCCGCAACCGCCACTGGTACTTCCGCTGCATCCGCTACTAGCGCTTCTGCCGCTGCTACCTCTTCTGCCGCCGCTTCAGCTTTGAATATTGGTCGTGAATATGGTACCGGTATCTTCGCGGCAGGTGTTGCTGCTGTCTTTGGTCTGATGCTTTAAAAAGGAAGTTCGGACGATGGATTTGGGAATAATTACAATGATCTTTGTATCTATACAAAGAGCATAAGATTTTTTTTTGAATCATCCGATGATGGTTATGTGTATAATTTTTACGCTTCCACCTCATTGTTTTTTGTTTTCAGCGCGTGTTTTTGTTGTCTTTTTTCTTTTTCTGATTAGCATTGGTGTTTATGGCTCGTGGTATTCACGTTTCTACATCGATCTATATCCATTAAATGTCTTTGAAGGCATGTAAGAAGTGGCTGAGCTGCTAGTTTTATTATAGCAGATATTTTAATAACGGACAATGGGGATGATTAATGATTGAGATGAGATTGGAGAATGGTAGCTGATTGAGCTCGACTTCAATACATAACATATTCATATACTGGCGTAGCATAGCATAGTATATACAATAATGCGATTGTGCATGTCAGAAACTTTTGATTACCTTTTGGCTTGAGTGAGATTATATTGAGGTTGGTTTGTGAGGTATTAAGTTTGGTATTATGATAATGACGACAAGCAAGTGTTCAGTATCATCCCAGTGGGTTCCAAGATATGCTTTCTATTGGTTTCTTTGTTCTTAGACTGGTTGTACTTCACGAATTCTTACGGGAGTGAAGGGGAGGAAGGAAGGAAGGCTAACGGGTTTACAATTACAATTACATTCAAGGATGTGTGATTAGGGATAGATACCATGGTACAGTTATCTTAGGCTTCTTTCTGGTGGATATCGGGTATGGAAATGGGAAATGAGGAATGAGGAATTGAGGAATGGGGAATTGAAGAATTGATGGTATGGTGGGCTGATGGGATAGGTTGGGTTTATATTTGAGGTTGGAGGGAGGTGGAAGGTGGAAGGTGGAGGATGAGGGAGGATTAGGAGAAGAGGGTGAAATGCTTGGTATGTGTGGATGGGTGGGGTTTGGGTTTGATTGTGGTTTGGGTTTGGGTTTGTTGGAAGATTGAGGTTTGATTGTTAGAGAGAGGAGTTGTTATTGGATTTTGAGGGATAGGGAATGAGAAAAGGAATCTGAAATCTAGAATGAGGGAACTTGGGGAGGAGAGAATTGAAAATGGTGGGGTTTTTTTTGGGGGGGGGGGTACTTGATTATTAGAGGATTTGTTCTTGGGTTTTGAGATTTTGAGATTTTGAGATTTAGGGACTGAGGGAAGGGAAGGAGAGAAGGGAAAATGAGGGGGCTGTTCGTGGGGAGTTGGTAAAGAGATTGAGATTGAGGGGGGGTGGAAATAGTTGAGTTGTTTGATGATTGCGATGGAGGATGGGGATGAAGGATATTAGTTTCAATGTTTGATGATTAGGATGAGGGAAGTAGAGAAGTCAAAATGAGGGGTTTGTTTGTGGGGAATGGAAAGAGATTTGAGGGTTTGTTGGAGTAGTTTCATTTTTGATAGTTGGGATGAGGGATGAGGGATAATGATTGCCGTGAGAGTTTTTCTTCCCGGGTTTCTTGTTCTTTGCGTGTTTTTTGTTCTTTGAAGGGGGAGTGATGGATGGGATTAATTCCTTGTGTTGATGTCTTTGTCTATTGACAATGGAAAGTTATCCATCTTCCCTCTAGTGAGTGATGGATCTCTTCCTAGTAATACCTTTGTCTATCAACAATGAATATCTATCCATCTTTCATCTTGTTTCCTCTCTCTTTTATCCTTCATCCATATCTTTATCCTCTCTTCACAAACCTATTGTCTTTCTACATCATCAGTCGAGTACTTAAACTCTCACTGTCCCCCATCCTTCACTTAAGAATCTAAGAACACTTCACAAAGCCATTCTATCATATCTTTCTATCGATTGAACTGAATATCTAAACACTATAACTAAAATTACAAGTAGCTGGTCTATTCTACATTTTACAATTCGTACTAGTAAGTTCACATTCTAGTTTCATCTACTCACATTACATATAGATATACACGATCAACAGATTGATCACTACAAAACATACACATATATAGAGATATATAAACAAAGCAAAAATGAATATTGTACACGTCCCCAAGAAGACCCCGGTTTCACCCGACACTCCTTCCTTCGGAATCGAATTCGAATTCCTCATCGCATTTCTCGCTAAACCCTCCATCGAAAACCCCAACCCCTCCGATCCACGGACCGTTTACTTCCCCTCCACCCCCGAAGATAACGCACCAGCCTACTTCCAAATCCCCGTCGGAAAAGAAGACTGGGCCAACGAATGGTCCATCTACGCACATATCAAACGCAGCCTCGCCTCCATCGGTCTCCCCACCGAACCCGGAAAAGCTAATTCCAATTTCGCCATGTGGGAAGTAACTAGAGACGGCTCCATCACGCCTCCCAAACCCCCTCATCGTCGCAACAAAAAAGCCTACGCCGATTGGCAAGCTTACACCTATTACCCCATCGAAGTCCGCACTCCCGCATACTACTACTGCGAAGATGCGCTCCGAGACGTTGCCGATTTCTGTAAAATCATGCGCAAAAATTATCTCGTCACCGTCAACGAATCATGCGGTCTTCACGTCCACATCGGCTACGGAGCTCAGGGATTTACTCTCCCGCATCTTCGTCGTCTGGGCGCTATGATCCAAGCTTTTGAGCCACAATTCGATTCCATTCATCCTGAACATCGTATCGATTCCCGAAACGATCATTGTGTTTCTTTCCGCGGAAACACATATTTCCAGTGGAAATACAGTCAGGATCATGGAAGATCCCCGCGCGTGCTCAAAACCATCGCAACGCTGCTAGCGTGTGAAAGCAGAGATGCTTTTCGTACGTGTGTGGCGAGTGAGGGGGCCGCAGGAGCGCATTCGTTTGTGGGACATAAAATGGCGTGGAATTTTGATCGGATGGGGACGGAGACGAGGCGGAGAGAGGATTTCATACCGGATACGGTTGAGTTTCGGGGACATGAGGCGTCGTTGGATGTGGAGGTGGTGGAGAATTGGGTGAGGGTTTTGGTGGGGTTGGTCGAGTACTCGAGGAGTCCTGAGCCCTGGGGTTTGGGGGAGTTACTGTCGAGAGTTAAGGGGGAGAAATGGGAGAGAGGGGAGAGAGATCAGAGGATTACTGGGAGGGGAAGATATGAACCCGGTGGGGTTATGTATAGACCTGTTTTTGGAGAGGAGTGGTGTGGCTTGGTTGATTTACTTCGAGTTTTGAAACTAGAGGGCCCGGCTCTGTACTATGAAAATAGAAAAGGTAGGTGGTTGAAAAATGGAGTTTATAATCATTGGTATACGCAGGCTCCGAGCGAGTATGTTGTTACACCTGTTGACGAGGATCATAATGACAATGACGACGACAATAATGATGATAATGATAATGGAGAAGATGACAAGTCTTCACCTTCATCAAAATCATCTTCGGGTTCTAAATCCGGTCGTTTCGATCCTTTCAATCCTAATCCTATTGCTCCTGCGAAACCGGATGAGAATCCTGAAGATGAGAAAGCTGAAAGTGAGGTAACAACGCCCGTTGATCTAACACAATTCGGCATCGATGTCGGATTTTCTGATCCTTCTTCTTCCCCTTCCATTAAGGTAAGTCACCCTCAACCCCAATCCCAACCCTCATTAGCAAAACTATCTAGCAAAAAATCCGATCCTCCAGACTCTTTCCCTATGCGTCCGAACGCTGGAATAGCTATTGAGGTAAATCCCGCCGCTTCTGATCATTCTTCCAAGAAACCAGATGTTGCGGAACCAGATGTCGCGGTACCAGATACCAATACCTCAGAACCTAAACCTACTCCCACCCCGCGCACCGGATTCCAAGTCCCTTCTTCCTCTTCCTCTTCAACTACTAATTCTAGCACCGAATCGGTTTCCCTCACTTTATCTCACTATGAACGCGAAGCCGTCAAGGCTCACGCGGTTACGGCGAAATATTGGGAGGAGGAACAGAGGAGAGTGAAAGAGGAGGAGGAGGAGAAGAAGGCGGAAGAGAGGAAGAGAGCAGTTGAGGAGAAGACAGAAAAAAATAAAAACAAGAGTAGTATGGATATAGGAAGCGAGAGAGTCACGAGCGTAAGAAGCGCGGGCTCAGCACCCGACTTTGAGGACTTGGGAGCGAGAGAAGAAGAAGTTTGGGAGCCACAGGGATGGAGAAATGTAGAGAGAGAAGAGGTAAGCGGAGAGACGAAAATCCTCGAAGAAGAAGAAAAGAAACGTATCGAAGAGCAAAAACGTCAGGAAGAAATCATCCGTAATCTCCGTCCTATTCGTCATCCTCCTCTTCGTTCTCTCCCTGGCCCTGAAGAATACGACCAACGCAATAAGAGCCAACACTCGCATCTCCTCCAAGGCACCACTCCCAAAGAAATCGAAGCCCTCGCTCCCAACACATCCAACTTCCTCGGGCGGCCCTTCCACCGCGCCTTCCGCGCGCCCTCCACCCCCTGGCTTGAACACGCGCCCTCAGGCGCCGGCATGGATCCCAACCGCAACCCCTACCCCGGCCCCGTCCCCTTCATCAACGAGCCGCGCCTCACCGCCCTCGGCGACGCCCTCACCAGCACCATGGGCGAACCCTGGATCTGGGACCACGGCCTGCGCCCCCGCGCCGAAGGCCTCGCACACATGCTGCGCGGCCACCAACTCTGCGACGTTTCGCCAACTATCAAAAAACGTCTCTTGGGGTACAATTTCACCATCGATCATCATACCCGCGGTAAGAGACTGCATCGACTTTTTCCCGCGCGCGCGCATAATGTACAGCAATTCGAAGCAGCCGAGGATCGCTGGTGGCGCGCCCAAGTCGCCGAAGGGGAGATTGTGAAATTGGAACGACAAGCGGCGAATACCGATGAGAATGTTGCGCTGACGGCGCTGGAAACGCTAGAAGCGTGGCGGAGAGGGGATCGTCAGTATTTCTATTTACCGGCCGGTGTGCAGAATCCATTCGCTAATGGTCCCAGAACGCAAGCGCAGGTCGAGGAGGATATTAGTCCTGGAGCGGTGGTTTTTGGTCCGGAGAATGATCCGGATGCGATGACTGCGACTAGAGATCCGAGGATAGAGGAGAGAAGGGAGTTTAGGGAAATATTCTTAGCTGATCAGCGAGCGAGGAAAGAAATGGAAGATAAGGAGGAGGAGGAGCTGGAGAAGGAAGTGGCGCGTGTAGAAGCGGAAAAGAAGAGGAGGATGGAGTTTGCTATAGCGCAGATTTTGAAGGCGAGAGCTGAGGCTGCGGAGGAGCAGAGGGAGAAGGAGGAGAAGAAGGATGAGGATGAGGAGGAAGATACGACTAGAGCTGCGTCGCCGGAGAATAGTTGGGAGAGGGGTGATGAGGGGGGGTTTGGAACGGTTTAGAGAGTAGGTGGGTAGGAGGTAGGTTTCTTATTTCTTATTGTCTGTCTATTTGTTTATCGGCATTTGAATTTCCTTAGTTTAAATCTGTTTCGAATCTCTTTAAATTAATTTCCTTACATTCAATTTCTTTACATGAAATCTCTTTCAAGTCAATTTCCTTAGAATGAATCTCCTTACATTGACTTTCCTCATGTCAAATCTCCTCATAAAAAAATAAAAAAATACAATCAATTAAAATAATTCTTAATGATATCGTGACGTGATGAATCATGAAGGTGATAGTGACAAGTAATAGTATGACATGTGCTATTTGGTAGGATTTTCTTCTCTAGAAGACTAGACGCAGTGAGTACTATAAAGATCTCTATGTTTGTTAACATGAGGAGTTTGCGAATCTGTGAGGATTGTATTGTGTTGATGGCTTTTGTGTTTAGGTTTCGATGTTGCTTTGTTACTTTGTCGTGATGAAATAAGTATTACATATAGTAAGTAGATGGTCAATGAATAGACAGTTCTACCCTAAAATATGTCCGTTCGATACGATATTATATCTAGATATCGATATCATTCTTAATCTCACTTTAATGGATATATTAGGATCAACTCAATGATTAAAAGTATAATCAGGAGATACTTCACCTATCCGAAAAGACAAGGTCGTATATAAGCGTTTGTCAACTTCAAATGACAAGCGCTTAGACGCATATACTGTCTTTTCGTATGCGTATGGATATTTAAGACCATTACTATTATAGAAAGCTAGAACTATAGTAATATATGAATAAGACCTCGAGGTGTAGCGTCTCGCTAGCTAGCTAGGTTTTATATAATTATAGCTTCTCTGTGAGTATGTGATCTGTATCTCGATGGTATACTCGAGTATCGATAATGTAGTTGTGATCGAGTATTAAGTCTACGTATTGAATGAGCGAATCTTATTCTTGTAGTCTTATTAGACTAACATCCTCTGAAAGGTCCTCGTTATCACACATGTACTTCTTGATTATGTAAGTATAAACACTCTTTGTTCACCTTCCTACCTAGGTCGGTAATTCTTTATACGCTTAGTATTGGATTGATCATTTATAAGAGATATGGAATATAGAAGATCGAATTATATCGACCTTTTACTTTATGACTCGTGAAAATAGGTAGACACCGTTCGAGTCACCAACATAAGAACCACCGACGAGGAATTTTGGCAGTTGATCGGGTGCAAGGGCCCCGGTGGTGAAGAAGAATGTGTGCTTTCATTTAGTCATCTCCAAATAATCCTTACCCCTCACTCATTGTGTATATGCATGCTGACATAGAGATATGTTCTGCTATCAAATTCGTAAAGTCAGTCATGTTTTCCATCTACCTATCTAGTTTTATATTCTTACCTTTTCTCCCTCTTCAAGTTTTACAACGACTTGTGCGCGCAAAAAGTTTTTTGTATATCAAAAACCCCCTTCCATACAATATTTAATTACTGACAAACTGCAAGCTTCACTATCAAAGTAACTTCCTCGAACGTTTTTCATCGTGATACAAATCTTTCCCACCTCTTGTCTCCCAAGATTGTAATCTTACAATGGAAGTCGGAAATGAGCCTAGATCCTCCTCACCAGTCCCCCGATCGCAAACCTCAAAACTCAACTTTCTCGACCTGACTATCGAGATTCGACTCAAGATATACGAGGAACTTCTCGTCGCTCCAGAACCATTATCACTTATTTTCACTTCTAGCCCAGGTGATCCAGCACAATTAATCGCCGTTAGAGAAGATAGCGATTGTCTTTCTCCCCAACTATTGCGAGTCAGCAAACAAATCCATCACGAAGCGACTCCTCTTTTGTATAGCAACAATCAATTTCACCTCTCACGTTTACATCAAGAATTCGGAGATCGCCTGATACCGTCTAATGAAGGCGTCGTTAAATTTCTTACCCAGATGGGAAATTATAACGCAAGCTTGATTCGACATCTGGGAATCTATTTTCCATTAACTAGGAACGATCCCGACCCGGACCCGGTTAAGAATCAAGCTCTGGACTTCATTCACGACAAGTGTATTAGTCTTACGACTGTTAGAATCTTGCTGTGGAACAGTTGTAATCTGGATCGAAGTTATAGGGGGGTTAAATCGGATGAGGCTGGTAGTAGCATTCTGTTTGCAGAAGATTTGAGGAGAATAGATGCGCAATTGAAGAGGACTTCTTCGCTGAGAGTGATCAGCCTCGACTTTTGTATTTGGGAACCATGGGAAATATCTGAAATTGATGATAAGGTGAGACAATTGATACATGATTGTGGTTGGAAGGTTCAGGTTACGAGGGAGGAAGAGGAATATGGCTGTGAGCTTGGTGAATGTACATTATTTGACTAGTCATGGATCATAGATTGCAGGAAAGTGACAGATAGCATGACAAGACGGCCATGAGTAGTATTGGAATCGAGGTTAACCGTTTTGAAGAATAAAAAAATGTGTGTGTGTGTGTGTTGATTCTGCGAACAGTCTAGAAGGAGAAGTGATTTACAGCGAAGATGTGAGTGAGGATAAATGACCACTATTAGATACTGTAAAACCTTAATTTGTAGTATTATGAAGAGCGAGGTAAATAATGAGAGGGATACATTAAGAGCCAGACTTTAATATCTATCACAGGCACCTAAGTTTGCTACTCGCGTTAAGTTTAGTACCCTACTTTTGGGCCACCCTTTTATGTGACACTTTGCCTTAGAAGAACTGCGAGAGCAGGGTACAATTTATCCTTAGAATCTACAACTACAGAATAGGAGGCAAAGCGCTCGTAGAGCGCTTTTATATACTAGCTATGTACACGTGATCGTGCACGTGAGCGATCGCATTGCGATTGAGTGCGATCCGTGACATTTTACACCAAAACTAGCCATTTTGATGTATTAAT
>PQXN01000513.1:0-15673 GCA_004786275.1 Botryotinia convoluta
TTTTTAATAAAACTTTGAATTTGTATGTAATTCCCATACAAATTTGAAAATCAATATTTCAATCATTTATATCTTATTATAAAAAATTGCTAAAAATCTAAAAATCTCAGAATTAACTTATATTTATATAAAGAATTTATAATTTAAATTTTAGCTAATAATATCAATAAATAAAGAAATTAAAAATCGTGATTTTCGTTATTTTTGGTGTGAAAAAGTGGCCCAAAAGTAGGGCACTGAACTTATCTGTCGAGGTTAAGAAGGAACAATGAACTCCGACAACTAGAGTAAGTTCAGATTGGCGAAGTTTGTGAGCATCAGGCCTGTAAACTGAATGTGTATATTGCTGTAAAAATAATTTCAAGAGCTGGACTTAGCAGAGGCGGAATTGGGCAAATGGGGCAATCTAGGACAACTTTCGGTATTCAAATGGTTGAGCATCTTCACTCGATATCAGGCAATTCGAGATTCCCCTGCCTGAGAGAACCGACTTGACAAACGTTCAATTCGTATCTTATCAAACATAACCCCATTATCTAGATGACCATATCTTTCGCCTTGTGATTTTGATGCTTATTAGTGGTATAAAGTTTGGCCAGCCAGGGTCCTAGTATCACTCAAAAGATTCCGACTTGATTCGACAAAGCAATCTAGAAGGACAGGATTTTCTTGTGTAGAGGGACATAAATTAGCATAGACCATTATTCTGCTGGAGTATAAAATTGGACGAAGACAAAGGTGGAACTCCGTTTCTGGCATTGTTAGCGAAAATCTTAAGCGCGTGAATTCTTTGTAGGTTGGAGAAAGAAATAGAGGTCTTTGATATCGACACTTTTCTCGGCTGGTTCATGTGTGAGTATTTCAGCATTCATTGACTTCAATTATTAGACTACTGGAATCAAATTCAAGGGAATAGCACACCCACAATTTCCAAAGTAAAAGACAGTCCCCCAATTTTCAGACATCAACATGGTGACGTTACCTCAGTATAGGGGCCAACCAGACCTGGATGTCTATCTCACAACGTTAGTTCCGGTTATCTAGAAATATTGTTTCACTTTTGTTGTGTATCAGCCCAAATACGAAAATTGGCAGGCAAAATGGACTAACTCATTGTGAAAGACCCAGAAATATGTCGCCTGCAGATATCCGCCAGTATCTGGCGAGCCTCCTTGTTCAAAACCACCAATGTGATGTTGAGGACGCGAAAGAGATCGCGTCTTACTGGGTGTATGGCTGGGGATCAGAATTCTATCAGTATGATTTAGATACCTTTAAAGACATGTTTGGGGATGAGATAGGAATGTTGTTCTTCTTGTATTCGAGGGGTCTTACACCAGGTGGAAAGATAAGAGTAGGATTTTGGGGATTATTGCGTGGTGAGTTCGCCTGTCTTTCTCTTCCGTTTCGTGCATTTAGCTCGTTGGGGATATTTCATTGAAGGTTGCAGTAAAACAAACGCTAATGCGTTGGAATGCCTGTATAGAAATTTGCTGTGTGCAATGACCTTGTCCTGGGAGATTGGGAACATTACATTTGATGTACGATTGCTTGACTTGGCTTGCGGTTTGATTTGGTTCTGAGAGGTGTGAATTGAGAGAAGCCGGGAACTTGAATATTAAAGCAGATCAGTAGAAACATTCATACGATATACTACTGCTTCAACTCAGTTAGAGTCTGCAATGTCTTGTTGATATCTACTCATTGTATTCCAGCTGCCAGATTGAGCAATCGAAGATGGCTTGATCTACCATTTGAGAAGTTTCGTGTTTATTGAAAGAGCCCTGCTTTGTGTTTCTGTCATTGCTTTTTGCTTCTTGCGGTGGTGAGTGGCAGTTTTATACTAATCGAAAAATAAGATATGCAACAACAGAGCAGGTCACGAGAATTTTCAAATACCGGTTGTTGATTGGTCTCAGAGACATGAATTGCCTGTCACCGAAGTTGTGCCGAATATGGCATTTCGTGATTGAATGAAGATGACTAAGACAAAACCTCAATGCAGAATCCTCCTTGAAGATTGCAATTGATACATTAATTACTCAAAAATCAAATCGAATCTTCTAAGCTCAAATACCACGGCCACCCCCTGAATAATCACAAGGAGCCCAATTTTATACATTGTTCCTCCAGGCTACTTGTGTCTTTTCCAAGATCTTAAAGAATTCCTGCTGCGAAAACATACATTTTCACATCTCATGTATTGCGATCTCTGATGTGTTAAGCTGCGGATGGACGAATAAATCCTAGGTACACCTCTTCTCTAATTTCAATATGTAAAGTTGCATGAGACTTACCGGGAGGTGGCGTAGCATGATCAAAGAGTTATTAGGCTTCAGCTGTTGCCTTTGAGTATGGATTTTATGGTAGATTGTTTACGCCAATCATGCCTATCATCATCGTCTACACAGCCATGTGCAATAGTTTCGCAGCCTGCATTAAAGATATTGTTTGCACCGTCAAGTAGGGGGGGCGATAATAAATTAATTCATTAATCTAAAGACTTTTGATAGTCTCCGCGTACGTCGTCAAGTCTGTGGATATATCCGTACATATGCCATCAGTACGCGTTCTGGATTGTGTTAATTTGGAGGATTTTGCTACTAGTGCGAATCTAGGCATCATTATATCTATATAAGCCGTCGGACTTCTGAGTAGTGGTTCTATCAAGCCGCTGCTCCTTTTTTGAAAAATGTTCAATGTACAAAGACTTCTTGATATCTTCATGTACACTCATGTTTTGTATCGAATTCTTGTATAAATTTCCTTTCTGAAATTTCCAGCACTGTCTCCCAGATTTTGCACAGCTGATATCGCATTGTTATTCTTCTACTTCTGCGGTCCATGAACCGCAGGTGAGTTCTGTGCATAAGCCTATAAGACAATGGTGATTGTTTTTAGTTTTCCTGTACCTTGTCCCACCGACCATCCCGACAAGTTTATTTGATTATTTAATCAAGGATCAGAAGAGAGCGATATCATTAGCATTAGACAGACAATTCGGGGCCAAGTGGCTCTTCGTCAACTCGCTGGCACAATTTCTTATTCCTATAAGGTCTTCGCCTCTTTCCAAAGATCTGTTTTTCTCCTTTAATTATTTCTTCTTCGCAGCTTGTTTGATGCTTTCACATCTGACTTTGTTTCCGGTATCTAATAAGGTGTCTACGGATCCCAATTAGACCAAATCCTCACAGATGTACATACAAATGGTAGATGCAGAGATGTCCTTTGGATGTGATGCATTCTATTCGCAGCTTACTTGGTGCGATTCTGCTCTAATTTGCTTCTGTCAAAATGTATTTTTGCTCGCTCACTCAATTGTCACGACCGTCAAGCTTTCCTACTCTGTTTCAGGGTGTGGTTGACATGAAGTTTTCTTTGTGCACGTGTTTCTCATTTTTAGTGTAACATAAACACGTGACGTAGGGTGGTTTGCACTGCTGCCTGCACTGCCTCGTTACCTTCTCTTTTCGATTATAAATATCACTGCATGATCCCCCAGTATTCAGAAATCCATCACTCACAGTACTCTTATTCATTCTACAGAAATTCCCTCAATTTTTGGATTTCCTAAGCCGCACCTTCCATATTCTCCTATCCTTCATAAAACACCTCGTCTTCCATAACTCCCCATCTTCATCATGTCTGGAGGGGTCTTCTCCGAGACACTTCAATCCATCACTACTACAAAGCTTACTGAACTTTCCAAAAAGCGCCATCATTTCGAAAGCCAAAAGGATGCTCTCTCCGACAAATTAAGCAATGAACTCGATCAACGAAAAAGACTAAAGCTATTATTGGAAGGTGTGAAGCAAAGCTTTGCAATCACGACCTCAATTACGAAAAAGCGTAGTCACGACAGTGACATCAAATTGTCTCCGCTTGAACTGCTTGTCAAGAATCTCGAGAAGTTTATTGCACAAGCTGAATATGATCCATCCATCTCTGATAAGACTCTAGAGCAATGGGAAAAATGTTTGGTACGCCACATTGATGTGCAATCATCAAAACACCAGTATGCGACTTTGTATGGCGAGCTGGTTACGGAATGGCTTTCCGCAGAGCAGCAACAGAAAGCCGTCGACGTTGCCAATGTCACTTCAGAAAGCGATGAAGAGTTTCAAAAAGTCAAGAAGGAGAGTGTTGCTAGGACTGAGGGACGAGCAAATTGGGAAGATTTGGTCTTTCAACCATTCGAAACCGATCATAAGGCAATCACGGCATACCTGACTACCTTGTTTGGAATGGATGGGAAGAATAGACAAGCTAAGAAAGCCTTAAATGCTCTACGACAAGAAGTTGAGACATTTGGAAATACCTTGTCTGCCCCAGGTCAATTTAATCCTACTGTTTTGCGTTGGACTATCAATGGCCTTATATCTTCCGGCCTTCTATCAGAGGAAAAGCGTGCAGCGCTGAAGGATTTTCTTGCCAGTCCCATCATTCTTACAGAAGTTGCAGATGTTTTGAACATGCGTCTTGCATCCTTAGATATCTGGGAATGGAACAGGGACATTGCTGTTGAGCAAAGACGTCACCTTAATGGTACACATCATATGTTCATTGACGAAGATCTCCTAGAAGCACTGTTCCTTCAATACATCGGTGTTAAATGGTCTGTTTTCTTCAAAAAAGCCTTTATAGATTTCTCCAATTTCGATGGAGCATGGTCAAAGCTGAACAAGCCTATTCCTCCAATTGATCAGGCGAGAAGAGATTTCTACCTCGTACCATCATACAAGCGTCAGGGAAGTGTTATGGAGAAGCGGGAGAAACTTTACAAATCCATATACTTCATGTCTCAGCTTCCCGATTCGGAACAAGATGAGCAAGCAGATCAAGATGGAGTCGAAGAAGCTAATTACGATATGCTTGAATCCTCCAGACAGCAGATGCAGCCGGTGCCACAGATGACTCTGAATCAGGGACCAGCTATGGCGAGCCGCTATCGCATGCAAGCACAGCAAGCTCCGCCTCCTCCACCCAAGAGAAAGAGGGCAAAGATGCAGGCACAGGCACATTCATTTGGTGCTACTGCAGATGTACTTACAGATTTTGATTTCGATTCGTTTCTAAACGCCGATGAAGGGGATTCTGATAATTTGCCGAAAACGCCAATGGAGATCAAGCAATTCATACTTCATTTACTGTCAACTGAGATTATCATTAATACAAAGCTTCATGGCGAGATAAGCTGTGCTCGCTCCGAATTTGAGTCATTTGGTCCATCATTGCCACATTCCACTATTTTCTGTGTACTTGGGTTTTTTGGTTTATCGGTAAAATGGTCGAGATTCTTTCAAAAGTTTCTTGAAGCTCCACTGAAATTTGTCGATGATATATCCTCAGAAGCTCGTGTTCGGAAGCGTGGTGTGCCCGGAGCTCACGCCTTATCTGCTGTTTGCGGGGAAACAATTCTTTTCTGTCTTGATTACGCCGTGAATCAAAGTACAGATGGAGTTCAACTCTACAGAATGCATGATGACTTTTGGATTTGGTCGCCTTCTCATCAATCTGTTGTCAAAGGATGGAACTCAATCCTCCAATTCTCAGAAGTCATGGGAGTTACGCTTAACAAAGGTAAGACCGGCTCTGTACGCATTACATCTAGTGGATCCAAGCAACCCATAGACTCCTCTCTTCCTATCGGAGACATTCGCTGGGGTTTTCTTAAACTAGATCCTACCACCGGCCACTTTACCATCGATCAACCTATGGTCGACCAACATGTCTCAGAACTTCAATCCCAACTCCGCGATAAGAAAAGTGTCTTTTCATGGATCCAAGCCTGGAATACTTATGCCGGTCGCTTCTTCACCTCGAACTTCGGAAATCCATCAAATTCCTTTGGTCGTGCACATGTTGACGCCATGCTATCAAGTTTCCGACACATCCAAAATCTCATTTTTACCAATACAAACGTGGTTTCATATCTCAAAGATACTTTGAAAGAGAGATTTGGGATCGATAATGTACCCGATGGATATCTTTATTTCCCGACTAGTCTTGGCGGTCTTGAGTTACACAATCCCTTCATTGGACTTTTACAATTACGAGATGGGGTATATGAAACCCCGGAAACGTTAATGGATAATTTCTTCGAGGCGGAGATTGAAGCATATAGAGTGGCTAAAGACAATTTCGAAAAGAGAGCTCCTCAAGTCAATGTGGCAATGGCGCGTCAGTGGCAATTCGACGGTCGCAACCTCTCTGATCTGCAAGACTTTATGTCTTTCGAAGAGTTCACCCGATACAGAGAAAAAGCTAGTAATTTTCGGGAAGGAGTTCTATTTGAAGTCTTTGAAAATCTACTCAAGCAACCAAGCAAAGACTCGGCGGATTGGGATGAGTCTGATATGATTCAGGCAAAGGCAATTGAAGGTGGCTTTTCTTCGGCGTTTGAGGGGATGGACATGGGATATTGGAAATGGGTTGTCAAGCTTTACGGAAAAGAAATGATAGAGAGATTTGGTGGATTGGCTGCTGTGGATAAAGGTTTGTTGCCCACCGGGATGGTTAACTTGGTGAGAAGTGGAAAGATTCAATGGCAGGGTTGATTTGGGAACGAGGAAGGATTTTTGGAGAATTGATTTGAGATGATTTAATGAATGTTTCTTTGCATGTTTTAATGATGATGAATTTTCTCAGCGGGTTTTGGAAGAACAATGGTATCAAAACTAAATTGCTAAAAGAATCTGAAGGAGGTGGAGTGTGTTTCTATTTAACTCAATCAGAAAGTGGATACTATTCAATCTAATTCGAACAATCATTTGGGAACTTTAATTATAGTGACTTAACTAAGAGAATGCAGAATTTCTCATCTATTTATACAGATTTCATTGAGGGCACATGTGTTTGGCGAGCTTTCCACTAATACACACGTATCCACTCCCATCTATTATCTCCGCACTAGACGAAGACATTAGGACGGCCATACAATAACCCATTCAATACAACGGATTTAAATTTTAATATCCGGTATATTCAACAAATTTCCGCATCCTGCAATCATTACTAAGCAAAGAATCCTTAGCCGCACTTCGGTCCTCTGCTTACTCCGCCATCTTCCAAAGTGTTCGTTGATGCCCGTTGGTGCGAGCGACCCAATCAGATCAAACTATCGGCCTTACAGGGTCGGCAAGTCTGGAAGGAGATTATCCGACTTGGGGTTCATTGTTGTATGATTGTGATATTTGATGATGAATCCTTTGGAAGAGGTCGGAGTAGAGATTGAAGATATAAAGATGTGGTACCAACGTCTATTTGAGTTCGCTTCATTGCACTTCACTTCACAGTTCGCTCATACTTCCTCATCAATCTTTTGATCCGCGCTTCTCAAGGATTAAAACACCTAAACCGCGCTCAAATCGATAGAACACCGCAGTTGTTCTCACAAATACCGTCAAAAAACACTTTTGCTGCGAAAATGAGTCCTCCCGCACCAATTGCCCCTCAACCAAATATTCCTGTCCACTATGTCAAGGCAGAGACAGGGGAGGTTATCACACTTGGAAATGTCAAATTGAGAGTTTTAGAGGATGGGAGTAGAACTGGTATGTGTTTATTCTTTTTGTTTCCTCTTAGTCTACCTAGATATTCTTTCTTATATTCGATATACGGGGAATTGGTATGGGAGACACGTGGAGTTTATCAGTAGTGTGATAGAATGATTATGATACAAGATTAACGAGACTGATAGATAACCGGATTTCGACCGTTGAGGGCACTCTTCCCGCGGGTCTAAAGGGGCCACCAGCTCACTGGCACGAGATGCATGATGAATGTTTCTTGGTTACACAAGGTGGTAAGCTTTCTTATTTCCTTGCTCACTCATGCCCTTCCTCTTCTTTTGTCCCCACTCTCTCCCTAAATCTTCTCTCATCCTACCATAACCACCCCAGAATCCACTACTACCACTTCAGCTTTACTAACACCCTCAAGTAATAACCTTCCGAGTCCCCACCAATCCATCAACAGGCGAGTCCGAGAAAAGAATTGATGCAGGAGTAGGTGATTATGTGGTTGTACCTACTAGAGCTCCTCATACATTTAGCAATGAGACGGACGAGGAGGCGAAATTTGTTAATACTTTTACTCCTGTATGTTTGATTTTTTGGTTCGTGTTTTATCGCTACCTGGGATTCTTGTTTTGGGGATGAGCTTGAAAAGGAGAGGATGATGGAGAATGATTGGAAGCTCAAAAGGAGAGAAAAGGAAGAGGAGAAAAAGTCGTGGGAAGACAAGGAACAAAGATGGGAATTACATAGATGGAGAACTCGACTAACAAGATCGATATCCCAGGCATTCTACATCCATTATTTCAAACTCCTGGCTAAAATGATGGAAGATGGAAGGGAGTTGACTCCAGAGATTAATATGGCAGCTATGGCTTACTATGCCACGATTCCCGTGCCAAGGAGGAACTGAGATGATGTTTTTGAGTATGTGTTTTGGAGGTTCAGATTCTTGGGATTGTGTTCTTTCGATTGTGGAGTGGATGTTATTTGGTGTAATTGAAGATTCTTTCAGAAAAATTTACGGGATTATCGATGATAGCTGTCGCTGAAGAATTGTGAATTCAAGAGACTTGTTTCTCATATACATTCTGATTTTCTATGTGGCGGACTATAAACGGCATATCGCGGCGGTATTGAGATCAGGTAACCGCAAAGCTCTCACCAGCGAATGAGATTTGTCTTATATCATCTAGATTAAAGTCAAAGCTCACTACATGGTTCAAGATGAGGTTACTCCAAATTTGAGATAGTTACGAGCATACATACAAGACTATACCCAAGATACCCATTCACTTGGAACCCGTCTAGCGCAAGTGCATACATCCACTCTGGATATATAAATCGAAATCTGAACCAACCTCCAACCACAAGAATACTTACTTCCCAGAATAGAATAAAACATTCAAGTGGAAACGGTCAGTTGGGAGCCAAACATCTAGAAATCATGGAGATTGCGTTTAAATTTAAGAGATGCTTTCCTGAATGGCATGATTATTGTTTGTGAACAGAATTTATTAGTGCTGGATGATGGAGATTCGCTGTCACCGTCAAGAATTATCGTTGTGATATTGTTCCATATTTACTGTTACTAACTTCGTGTGAACGACAGCATTAGTCAACAAAGTATTCTCATATATCATATTCCAGAGCCTCGACGCGAGAATCTAATCAGGAGGTAGTTACTGCTCTAATGACTAAAATTTTCGATCTTAATCCCCTCAGCTGTTTCTTTATTCACTGCCATTGAAGCTCTGAATTATAAAAAGTCCGCCCACACCCAATTTTATACTCGGTGAGTTGTTCGGCTATGCCTTCATAGTCCCCCCCCCGGCGCCTTGCGTCTAGAGTAACTAACTCACAAATTCTCAACTTGTTTCTAATCCGCAAGTCAGTAATGATCCATCTACACAACTCTCATCTTCTATCTATCCCCCAATTCGCTCACCTCGGAAGCATGCATATAAAACCCGCTTTCCAGCGCAGCTTTTTATATCCATGCTGAGTATATGACATCAATCAAGCCTCTCAGGATTTTCTTCTGCTTTTACACTACTTCATTTTCACGTTCAAGAGAAGGATTGAATATCACTAAAACGGTACGATTATCCAAGATAAAGAGTATTTTATATGTCCTTCGATAAAAATATAGAATAGTGACAATAAAACTTCCCCCTCATTAACAACGGTAGTCAACAAAGTTAGAGTCGACTCGACGGTGACTATTGAAAATGACGATGAGGAAAATGAACTATAAAAAAGTAATCTTACATACATGGATACGTAGGTAGTATTCTCAAGTCTCGAATTCCGAATATACTCCCATGATCTCAGGATCCTCTCATGTTCTAAGTAGAGATGATATGCTAAAATAATCAAAACCGCATGCTTTTTATATTCAGCATCAGAAATTCTTGTATTCTTCCGTAACCGCACTTGGTGAATTATTCCATCTCGGATGTCCTATAAGCATCACAATCAACTTCCATTCCTTTTGCCGTCACCGTCATTACCCCGCATAGAAACCCCATTTTTCTTGCCGATTTCCACGAACTACATTCTGCTCAGTTGGCTCAATTTTCAACTTGTGAATTCACATCAGCTACCCATCATACACGCAATAAGTGTACGTAAACCATGACGTGAGTCCAAAGTATTGTAACACAGACATTTATTCAAGAGACCTAGTAGATCAAACGAGGTAATGTTCACATATCCAATAGTAACCATAAGTAACATTAGTGTGTCGCTAAATCATCAACAACAAAAACCTTTCCTGAGAATGGATATTCTCACCAGAAGACTGAAACCCGACTCAGATCCTCGAAATCAAAATCAACCACAAACCACAAATAAGACAGCAACCCCCCCTCTTTTACTGCCCTCAAACATAAAACATACTCTCCGTCTCACACCCCCAAACCCATCTCCAACCCTCTCCGCCTCATTCCCTCCACCTTCCCACGAACTTCAAATCCAGAGCACAAGTTACAACACGACTAACTAGACCTTCCCTTTACTCTCACTAGAGAAATGGGGAATCTCAAAAGAAATTCGAGCTTTGTCTATTTATTTATATATATTCACACGTCGTTTTCTGATGAATGATAAAAGATACGCGGGATATAAGAAAGAGTAATACCAATAAATCTCCTCCCCAGAAATAAGAGCATCGATCCCTTGCGATATATTTCCTACCTATCACATCCATCAATTGATATTTCAATTCAAAAAAGAGAATCATATAAAGACGGAAGAATTCCACAGGTTTTATACCAACTATTCGAGAAACAATATTCTAGAAATACAATCAGGTAAATATAAACATTTACATGATATTAAGTGCGCGCAAAAATGTTGAATAGATAATATTTTTGTCATATTTATTTTATCCCTTGAATTTTCTAAAACTGGAGGCTGGAAAAAAACAAAAAACAAAACTCGCTATGTAGTACGCAATACAAAAGACCAAGCCATGATAATATCTATGACGCTTCATTCCGTGTCATGAATCATGATATAATGTCCCCCATAGTAAATCGATAAATTATGCATCGTCCCTGCCAGGCTCATCTTTCCCAAGAATTATTACCACCTCTTTCTTCTCAATGAAGATCCTTCGTCCTCTCCTCCGCCTCACTCATCCACCTCTCTAACTTTCCTTGATCCCTAACCTTGAAACCCACCTTGAATGGATAAGGATCTGTTGTCAAACCAGTTTTAACCGCATTACATTCCAAAGCATCTAGGATCGGTCTATCCTTTGGATCTTTCGGAGCCACAATTTTAAAGGCAGTGAACAATCTAATAAAAGCAGTGAAGAGTTCTCTATTCGCAAGATGTGAACCTGCACACATGCGAGAACCGGCACCGTAAGCATAGTGAGGTGTACCGCCTCCTTCGAGATTGTCAAGATAGCGTTCAACGGAGAAGGTATTGGGGGATTTGAAGTGGGTAGAATCGTAGTCAGCGGCCCATGCGTTCTAGATAGTTGTTAGTATGAGTCTGAAGTCTATGAACTTAAAATGGAAGCTTACCATGTAAAAAGTAGTACCAGCTGGAACAGTAGCCCCGTTGTATTCAATATCTTTGATACTGGTTCTTGGGAGACAAATAGGGATAACAGTGAAGAATCGAAGAACTTCGCGAACGAAAGCAGTAACATATGAAACTTTTTCTTCAACAAGACAACGTTCCCATGCATCTCCATCGGGGTAAACTTTCATGATTTCTTCATAAGCTCGTTGTTGAATTTCTTGACCGTGTTCAGAGGAAAGATATGCAATACCCATGATCAAGTTACCAGGAACTGTATCGAGACCAGCAGAAACCATTGTTAGACAGATGGATTTGAGTTCATCTGAGGCGGGTTAGTATATTACACAATTGACAGATCTCAGTAAACTTACTCTCATTCAACTTCGCATCAGGATCCTTGATAATGTTTCCGGTAATACAAGGATTATCTGTTCCTTCATCGATTTGTTTCTTGAGTTTGTTCAATAAGAAATTCAAGTATTTGTCTCTTCTTTCTCTATATTCGATAGCTTCAGTGTTCGACTTTGGTAACAATCTCAGTAATGGAATATAGTCCTGCCAGTTATTGCTCGTAGATCTGAAATTGCTAACAGCTCTTTCCACATCACAAATTTCCTGAAGCAAATCCCTGTCCTTAACTTCGTGAAGTCTCGATCCATAATTCAATGTCAAAGAAGTGTTGAGAGCAAATCTTTGAAAGTAAGAGATAGGATCGATATCAACTTGACCATTCTTACTATCATTGAGCAATTCTCTGATGGAAACCTTAGACTCAAGATCGATGATTGGCATATAAGATTGAACAGCGGGACGATTCAAAGCAGTAGCTGCAGCCTTTCTTCGTTGTTTGCAAGACTCATCCCAAGGAGAAGTACCAATGGTGAAACCTTGAGAAGTAGATACCACACTATGGAAAGTATGAAGAGTGGGACGAGAAATCAAAGCCGATTGATTGGTGACCCAGAAATGGCGGACAGCATCAAAAGTGTTGACGAATACAATTCGCTATTTACAATTAGTGTGGTATTTCCGCGGAGATAGTGATATGTCTTACCCTATTTCCTAATCTTACTTGGAAGACAGCACCATACTTTTCAGCCAATCTTTTGGCTACCAATGCATGAGAGACACCAAATTCTAGAAGACTTCCAAAGAGAGGATATCCAGGAATTTCCGGCAAATTCTTGATCTTTGGGGTATCTGTACGATTTAGGTATCGAACAATGAAGAAAACCGTGGCGATAATCGCAATGCCTATGGCTTGAGGAGACATTGTGATAATATAGATGATATTGACGAGAAGGAGGAGGAGGAGGAGGAAGAGGAAGAGGAAGAGGAAGAGTGAAGTAAGAAAGTCAATTTGGATGGAGGTAAGATTGTAGAAGAAATGGTCGATATATAATGAAGTCCAAGCAATAAGATTCTATTCCATGTCTCATCTGTGAGTCCATTTTTTCAAACTTATCCTTACGAGATATGAGTCCATTTTCCAGGCTTTTCCGTACGAGCTGTGAGATATTGGTTAATCGGGAAATCGTGAATGCATCTTCTTCTAGTTTGAGAATAATGGATTGTGGTTGGTTCATAGTGAGAATGTGTGGAAAAATGGGACCCGATCGTACAGCCCCCAGATGTTTACATTCCGCGCGGGTTCCCTTCCGTACCTGGAAATATGGGGATGCAATCTAGAGTGAAGAAAGAATTGAAAGCATAATAATCAATCATGAAGTTTGTATGGAGTGAAGATTGAGTTGGTCTAAAATTATCTGATTTGACTTTATCCTGCATCTTCCCTTCCATAGATCTAGACATGACGGAATAAATTCCGGTTGAAGAAGAAGATGAAATGTGATGACTAATTTTGCCTGTTCATATTCACCCCCGCATGCGGAATGGAATGATTTGGTGACCCCGATTTTTTAGAATCCTATCGGTTGTACGCGGGGAAAATCACTTCGTCATGGGCGGTATAACAATTCATGAATTGCTTGATTGATAAATATTGAAGAAAGATTTCGCAAACTTAATTTCAAAATTAATATCTCTCATATCTCCTCAATCATCCTAAGCCATTTCGTATATTAAAATAATTCCATACATATCATCACAGGCATTTCGAAATGCCTGTTACAAAGTTTAATACACCGGAGAAGTATAAATATCAAAATGGCTTCGGCTCATATCATGAGTAAGCTTGTTTCCATAACCCCTTCATCACTTTTCCTAATTTTCCTAATACTTTCGCAGATCCGAAGCTGTCGAAGGTGCTCTTCCTATAGGTGCCAACTCTCCTCAAAAGCCTCCTTACGGTCTGTATGCCGAAAAGCTGTCCGGTACAGCATTTACCGCACCCCGACATGAAAATCAACAGTCATGGCTCTACCGAATTCTACCAGCAGCATCGCATCAACCTTTTACTCCTCGCGAGACCTCTTCCTACAACACAAATCCAGAAGGAAACAAATTACATCAAATACCAAATCAATTGAGGTGGGATCCATTTGATCTAGACGAGACAGTGGATTGGGTACACAGTCTGAAACTGGTAGCTGGAGCTGGAGATCCAACATTAAAACATGGAATTGGAATCTTTATCTTCGCTGCCGGAAAGAGTATGGGCAAGAACCAAGCATTTTATAGTGCCGATGGAGACTTCTTGATCGTGGCACAACATGGAGTTCTGGACATCCAAACCGAGCTTGGGAATCTACTCGTTCGACCAAATGAGATCTGTGTTATTCCTCGAGGAATTAGATATCGAGTTGAACTTCCAGAAGGACCCGTTCGAGGATATATATTGGAATTATATTCAGGACATTTCCAACTTCCAGAATTGGGACCAATTGGTTCAAATTGTTTAGCCAACGCGAGGGACTTCCAAGCTCCAGTAGCTAATTTTGAACAAAACACCAATGGTGAATTTAAGATCTTGTCAAAGTTCAATGGACACCTCTTCGAAGCTACTCAAACACACACACCATTCGATGTTGTAGCTTGGCATGGACTCTACTACCCTTACAAATACGATCTCGGTCGTTTCAACACCATCGGCAGTATATCGTTTGATCATCCCGATCCTAGTATCTTCACCGTCCTCACTGCTCCTTCCGATCATGTCGGTACCGCCATTGCGGATTTCGTCATCTTTCCTCCACGCTGGCTCGTAGGCGAAGATACATTCCGACCCCCCTGGTATCATCGCAACACTATGTCTGAATTTATGGGTCTCATCGGCGGCGAATATGATGCAAAGACGGGAGGAGGTTTCCAACCCGCAGGCGCTTCTCTACATAATATCATGTCAGCTCATGGTCCTGATGCAGGTACTCACGATAAAGCATCGAATGCCCCGCTCAAACCGGCAAAGGTTGGAGAGGGGAGTATGGCGTTTATGTTTGAGAGTTGTTTGATGGTGGGGGTTACGGAGTGGGGATTAAAACAGTGTAGGAAGGTACAGGAAAATTATAATGAAGAAAGTTGGACTCCGTTGCCGGCTCATTTTAAGATTCCAGAAGGAGTAAAGAAAATTAGTCATTTGGTTTCGGGGGAGATTGAGGGCGTTATTGATATTGGAAAGAGTATTGGTGGTGAGGGAGCAAAGAAGGAAATTAATGAAGGGGCATTGCCGCATTATACCTAAGCGTGAGGGGGGTGGGTAGTTTCGAAACGGCATTCTTATATGCGCTTTATCACGAATTTATGAATATACCAATATCATGTTATTACTTATCGTTATATCACCATATCATGCCATCCCAAATCATACCATATCATACATATCATGCAATCGATCAGACAATCAATACAACCATCATCAAAATGATCTGACCCCATTCAATTCAACTCATCACACCAGTCTCAAAAATGCAATCTAGGAACGAGAAATCGGGATATCGTAACACCAGATCAAACATTCCATATCCTATCTCATTCCATCTGATCCAGACCATCCATATTAATCGAATGCAGACCAATCCAAATTATATCAATCCAGACCGGTCTGATTCAATCCCATATCCAATTCGGTCCAATCTAGATAGTTCCTATCTCGCGTACTTTGATTTCCGAATCGTCCGTGGTGGTTTTGGGTATGAGGGGGAGGGAGGGGAGGGGAGGGGGTG
>PQXN01000514.1:0-15616 GCA_004786275.1 Botryotinia convoluta
AGTTACAACCTTATTGAATTCCTACTTGAAGTTTAGTCTAAACCACCTCGAGAGAACTCTAGACACTTCCACGTGACCCTAGAGGCAGCTCCCGTAACACAACCCGACACAATCTATGATATCTTTCTCCCTTAAAAGTATCTATGTAAGAGATTAAAGAGAGGCAAGTCCAGTGGATACTGCGTGTATACCATGGTAGTGCCCTTTGGAGCAACGTATCTTTAGAGGTATAATAATATTTTATAGTAAATTAATCTTATAAATAAGTAAGAAGTAAATGTATATAATAATATTAAATATAGAAATAGAATATATTTTAATAGTTATATTTACAAAGTAAGATTAATAACTAATCTAGCTTTTAAGAGATTTAAAATATTTAAAGTATATTAACAATAAAAGAGTAGTTCAAATACTTAATAATAATCAAAAAGTATTAGCTCTAATTAAAAACCCTTATTATTCACAATAAAGGAGCAGGCCAATGGAATGCATGTATTATTAACTATGTAGATTTTGTTATACTATAATAAAATCTAATTACAAAATAAAAATGATATATGCATAGTAGCTTAGCACATGTCAGGGTTCAGTAGTAGGGAATATGCCGGAGATACGCCGGGTGATGAGTAAGGGGTTATGTAACAATATATTGCAATCTAGTCAAAACTAATCTTATACCCTGACTAGTTCAGAGTATATCTGGTTTCTTATATTCTATTTAGCTTCTTTACTGATATTATAGATTCCTATTTCTAGAATCCTTTTTTATATTATAGACTACAGGCTTATTGTAAACCAAGCTGATAGTCCTGAGATTTAAGGTTTACGATTATTAACTTTCTATTAAGTGTTAATAGTTTAGTTCTTAATATTTCCAAGATCTATTTGGGTAATTAATCTGTATCTGCGATAATATAATACTCCCTTTTATGCTTTTATCTCAAAAGCTGATACTTAAATCTATTCTGGAATAATATATCAATAATCTCAGGGTTTGTAGAAGGGTTATTGTTGGTATTATATTGATAGTATCGCAGGTCATGAGCATATAATGAAATGGATTTGTGACGGAGTAAAACTAATAATTTAGTTTTAAGTGGGAAGCAGACTCTGGTTGACGATTAATAATGATTATATAAGTAATGTAATACATGATTTTTATTGAATTTGAAAAGTATATTCATTCTGGTTATTCTATATTCAAGGGAATAAAGTCTTATTTTATGCTTTTTCCATTCAATCTAGCTTTCTAGCTTTTCTATATTCTTTATTTAAATTAGTACTAATTAGATTAGTCTAATTCCTTTTGAAATGAAAGGACTAATAAAGAATTAATATTTTCTTTATTCTTTTTCTGGCCACTCCGGACTAAAAGCTCCTATAGGATCTTGTCTTATCGATCTATATAAATTGGTTTAAGTGGATAAAAGAGATAAATATTATATTGTTATTCTAATTTAAACAATATATTCAAAGGAATAAAGTCTTATTTTATACTTTTTTCATTCAATCTAATTTATAGATCTCTTCCTAATCCGGTCATTCTTTCGAATAAAGCTTTTCTATATTCTTTATTTAATTTAGTACTAATTAGAATAATCTAATTCCTTTTAGATTAAAGAATTAATAAAAAATTGTTATTTTCTTTATTCTTTTTCAATTATTTCAAACTAAAAGCTCCTATTAGATAATAATCATATGATTAGTTATTATTAGATTGATTTATATAGAATCTTATCTTGATAGACTTAAATATTTAAAAGATATATATATTATGTTATTATTATTTTTGATTTAAAACAATAATGAAAATGCTACTATTGTAATCAAGCGAGGATTTAACATTGGAATAATCCCAGTCCTTGTCGTCTAGAGAGCCCATCATTTCCTGCCAGTGAGGTACATTGAGGAATGATCTACCCGTGCTATCAAGAATGTCATCATCAAAAATAAAAATGGATTTCCTCTCTAAGGCTGGGCAAGAAACTCTACCTTCAGCCTCCGACAGCATATCTAGGTACGCCCGTTGAGTTAAAATAACCGAGGGCTTCGCAACTGTGAGCAGCCTTTCCAATTCTGAATGCCCTTAACTAGGCTGTCCAGGCACAAAAATACAGCCCGCCATAATGGTGCCCACCAAAAGGGCCGGGTATGCTATTGCATTATCTGAAAGACATAAAATTCGATCCTTTGGTTGGACCCCTAGTCGTCTCAACCCCACTGCGATGCGAACAGAGAGATCACGGTATTCTGCTAAGGACAAAGATCGCTCATCTGGGCGGAACGCATCGATGATCAACTTCTTTGAGCCGAGATTTTCGTGCGGAGCACCAAATACAAAATATGGCAGGGAGCTAAAAGGAATGGGAGCAGTCCATCTCGAAGTGACCAGCGCTGATTGATTCAAACACTGCACTTTGATGAACAAATGGCGTGGAGAATCTGGAAAGACAGACTTTAGCAGATCGAGATAAAAGAGATGTTAAGCTCCTTATGGTCTCTCGCGTTCTAAGTTGCATTTTAGATCCTCTCGGAAGCTGAAAGCTGAAATGACGAGTCATGCGAATATTTCTGTCAAAAGCAATAGCAGGTAGTAACCTGACGATTATTTCCATCGTGTTTTATCCGATATTCAAACTATAGATTTCAATCAATAACTTCTGAGATCGAATTACTGTAGATGAAGAAATCGTTTTGAACAAAAATCCCGCATGACACGTCATTCAAAGCTTGTAAAGCAATTTTCAATGTCCCGATCCGGATCTGATAAACAAATCAGCTACTCGTGACGTTTACCGGCTGATGTTTTAACGAGTTCCTCATCAAAATGAAGCGAAATGTATCTAGTCCGAATTTCAACATCAATTTAATTTTTAATAGGAATCTTATCAAACATTTCAATGTTGATAAACTTATAGATCACATTTTGATATCCAAAAAGCTATATCATTAATACCGTATAGAAGATTTGATGATTTCATTTATATTGCCATACCCTGGTCAGAAATGTCACCGAGTAGTTAGTTTTCGAGGTCTCATGAGTCATGTCGCTTTTCAACATCATAATGAGAGCTGAAAATCAGATTTTTTTTCGAGCTTTCTTGCCGTTAGACCAGTGGGCTTAACAATACTGAGATGTCGTGCTACAGTAACAGGCGGACGGTATTAGTCATTGCATCACTGAATTGCGGCTAACTGAATTTGAGTTAGGTTTCGAATTTGATTAGACGCAACATTTAATGTCAAGATTTCAGCTGATTTGATACAATGTTGCTCAAAAATTTGTACAATATTATATTTTCGTTATAAGTATGCGATGGGCATCGAAATAACAACTATGCTTGATTGCCTTAGTGAGGGTCGTTAACATTAAATCTTACTGCTTTTGATAGTTCAATATCATATATGTTTGACTTCGCATATGCGATTTTACCTCGCGTATACCTTTTCGATGTAGAGCTGTTAATATAGTCTAGTCTTCTCAAAACTAGACATATTTAATATTTCGTGCTATATTATACAAAAGCAAACCCACCATAAAATAACACCTGCGGATCCGGCTAAGCTAGACGTAAGTCTCTTTCATTCGTTCATGTAGTCTATAGATCGTATTATGATATTCTAATAATACATGGGTTTAATCCACCTTTAACAATTTTTGTGGAAAACATGTCTTCTGCGAGTATTTTACCACGAAATGACTTGGGGTGTGGCGAGCTATGGTTACATTTCTGACATACATACCCGTAGCACTAACAAGATCTTCGACGCTTGTACTCAGCTGTGCTACCCACTTGTGTGTTACAAGATAAGAATGATAAACAGGGCGTATTCGCTGCCTCAAGTCTACAACGCAGGGAAAATGGCTTCATTATCACTCGTGACGCAACTTAATCCTCTTATCCAGACCGACGGGCTGCAATCATCAAGGCGGCTTTATCATGTTTGTGTTCAAATTTTTTGACAATTGTCAACGCTGACAAACAACTAGAATGCTCTCCATCATCTGAACAGTCTACGCACAAACTTCGAGTCACGACAACAGACAATTGGAGTTCAAGATCGAAGCTTTCTTTTAGAGCAAATGGGAGAGTGGTGTGAAGAAATTGGATATCAGGTGATACTCCTCATTGTCGTGCTATCATTCGATGGAACTAGAGCTAACAATGGGACACACAACTAGCCTGCTAACTTCGATGTATTAAACGCCATCCACATTGCCGGATCTAAAGGTAAGGGTTCCACGGCATCTTTCATCTTCTCGATATTATCCGAATATTTAAGCGATGGATGTGATCCTGAAGAGAAAAGACCAGTTTTCTTGAGAAAGATTGGTTTATACACATCACCGCACATGCGTAGTGTACGAGAGCGTATTCGAATCCGAGAGTCACAGTCAACGGCTTTCACAGATACTCCTCTTGATGAAAAGAAATTTGCGCAGTCTTCTTCAGAAATATGGAATCGTTTAAATTTAGATAACCGAGCGCCCTCTCAGAGTCCACCATTTGCAAAATTTCTGACGCTGATGGGTCTGCATACATTTATGCAGGAGAAAGTTGATACGGCCGTGGTAGAAGTTGGTATTGGGGGACGCTATGACTCAACCAATATTCTCCGCCAACCCAGTGTCTGCGCTATAACTAGTTTGGGACTAGAACATACCGACCTACTTGGTTCCAGGCTAGAGGGGATTGCATGGGCTAAGGGAGGTATCATGAAAAAAGGAGTTACTGTGTTTACCGTGCCACAAGACCCAGGAGCCATGGCTGTGTTGGAAGCTGTAGCAGTGTATGAAGGTGCAGATCTACATGTCGTTGCGACACATCTAGATCTTGAGTCCATCGAGCTTGGTCTTCAAGGTGATTTCCAACGAATAAATGCTAGCTTGGCGGTGGCAGTAGCCGCAAAACATCTTTCCCGCATGGGATTTAGTGGTATTGCAGACACAGTGACTTTCATGCAGTCCCCACTACCCGAGAAGTTTCGTCGGGGTCTGGAAAAAGCACAATGGCCCGGGCGATGTGAGACGCGGCACAATCACGGAATCCGTTGGTTACTTGATGGAGCTCATACCATAGAAAGTATTGAAGTTTTGGGGCCTTGGGTAGTCAAAAACATGGCAGCACAGAAACAAGCTCGACGTGTTCTTATATTTAATCAACAAACTAAAGATGCAACGGCGCTACTCCATCATCTTTGGCAGGTCATGACGTCATCGACATCGCGTTTCGCTTGTGCGGAGCCGATTTTCCATCAAGCGATCTTTTGTACAAATACTCTGTGGGAAAGAAATGCAGCTCCCGATATTGAACGTGTCTCTATGACATACTCAGGAGATTTGATTCAAGATCTTAAAATACAACATGAATCGGCGACGTGCTGGGCTGAGATTAGTGGAGGAGAATCCGCAGTGACCGTTGTACGGACTGTTGAAGAGGCTATTCGATATGCAGCTCATGGTTATGGTGATAGCGATTGCATAGAAAGAGAGGGTGATGAAGCGGTAGTGTTGATTACTGGAAGTCTTCATCTGGTGGGAAGTGCTTTGGAGTTTTTGGACACGTTTGCATGATTAGACACTTACATAATTCGCTCTTGGTGAGCTAAAGGAAGATGATTATAGAGTGCCTTTGGCGCCCTCTTTGATACTTAGACGTTTTGTAGGATAAATCGGCAGGCACTTTCTTGAACAAAACTTCTCTGCCGTGTGATAATAATGCTGTCATAGTCGTCCGTAATATCTTGGAGAGCATCCTGGAAACATAGTAAGCTTGAGGCAGGGTTTGTACTAGATTATTGTAGTATAACGGTGGCTCCTATTAAGCCTTTTTAATATAATAGTTCGTATATATAAAGAAGGACTATATTACTTCTATAGACATTCAATATATAGAATCTTATTAGGAATATATGGGCAATTGGGAATTCGATTTGAAATGCTCATTTTTATTCAGAAATGGATTGGGAATTTTTGAATATCTTCTAGAATATCTTATTTTTATATCGAAATAGATTAGGAATACTCATTCCAGATTGAATTCCTGTATTCCAGTAATTTCTAGTGGTATTCAATATTGAAGTAATATTGAATAGGTATCTTTGGTGATATATAGATCGATATTATCTATGTAAATATTATCGAAAAAATCGATACATCCACTATACGAAACAATGTACGGAATACGAGCAACACTATTAAAAGCACTGGCTTGAGGCATGATGGAATAACATATGTTTAATTTGGAAACTTCAAACATTCTCAACAATTCGGTTGTAGCATCAAAACATGAGCATCCACAATCCTGCTCACTGCACCCAAATTCTTCCTTCCACGTCTCTCCTCCTTCAACTTTGAATCGCCTGAAGAATTCTCGCCTCGCCAGCCACGTTTCTTCCAGTCTACCACCCAGTCCAGAAGCGCAAAAAAGTAAACAACAAAAACATACAACAGTAGGGATTCGCTGGTGGTCACCCACCCAACTACTAATCTACCGATCTGAGGCTTGTGTATGGCAGAGCGGACGGGATGCCCAATCAGAAATTAAGAAATATATAACTATATTTGACGTTGTTTCAACCTGGATATGGGCTTGCGAGGATTTTGGTGAACAGATAGGCTATTCATGGATTTAATATAAAACGGGAGTGTTGGGTGAAAGATATAGCGGCCTGTATAAGAGAATACGAAATGTTCATCTAATCAAGTAACCATATTTTATGTTACACACTCTTCACAATCCCGTGCAGCTCCTCCATCCCTCTCGGCAAACTTTCCCACCCCTTCGTTATCTTCATGTCTTCATAATCCGATCTAGCAACACAGTATTTCATTCAAATTCTCTACTATCTTCGAATTCTTATCAAATGATACAGTGCTTCTGAACATTAAGAGCTTCTATCCAGTCTGCCATCTAGACTACTAGATACACTAAATATAACAATCGTCGTTAAGATAAAGAATCATCAAGAACCAATAGATACTCCGGAAGATGATTAGCTTGCAGAGGGGGCAATCTAAAAATTTGAATATGTAAACCACGGAGTATCTGCAAATACTCTATACCGAGCTAATTCTACAATGAGATTTGCTGAACAGAGAAACACCATCATAAAACCGAACAGGAACACGAGTTTCGAAATTCGGAACAACGATAGAAATTTGAGGTATCTATTGTCGAAGATGCAGAGCAAGCAACGATAGCGGAGAGGCAAAAGAGAAGAGAGACGAAGTCTAGATAATCCCCAACATTCAACCAAAACACCAGGCAACCCTTCCCATCTCACTCCTTGCTACAGACTACGAGCTTTAATCCTATATAGTAATAGCCCATACATGCTACATCTCAATCATTCCCAGTATCCCATATAATTCAATAAATATCATATCGACTATCTCTCTTCCCGTACATACCATACTATTAGAGCTAATACCATACAAAATGATAACATACTATATCGAAAGCTACGAGAATTGATAAATGTAAAGTTCAATTGCTCTGAAGAGCATTGTCATGGAATACATACAATATTCTTTAGACACTGTTCAATTTCTCAATCCACCAGTCTCATTACCGCATCCCGAGACACAAGAATCTTTTCGTGAACACTAGTTCATAATAGCGATCACCAGAAGACATATTTATATACCCAACCAACTATTCCAAAGTGAACAACAACAAGAAACACAATCCATCCAAACCTATCAAACCATTGATCGCTTCACTAAATTTCGCCCCCCTCCGCCCCCCTATTAGCTCACCGAACGCCAAGTCCATACAAACGAATGAGGCTGTGTATCATTCTCCACACACACTCAGAGCCCTATCGTCAAGACAAAGAGTATGATTGGAAGAGAATCTCATGTTACATTGCATGATGAAAGGTATGCAATGAAAATTAAGAAGATCAATGTGCTTCTAGAAGGTCTGACGTGTGAAGTCTGTGCATAAGGTTAAATTCGTGGCCGGGTTGAAACCCTAGATAAGTAGGCTAGGCTCGGGCAAAAAAGCCAGCCCGTTGTATTTTGTAAAAATGAGGATACAAAACTCGGATAATTTGTAGACACGAGATCACTCAGCACTATCGTCATTTGTAAGTTGAGTATGGCTGGAAAGGCCATAATTTGGGAGGTTAGGATGGCTTCAAAATGTCCACTTCGGGTGGCATGATGACAAGGGCTCTACCGCTAATACAGTATGTAAGGCTGTCGCTGTTCGCCCTACAACATAAGCTTCCCCTAAAATACTTCCCATGCATGGTTATTTGACGATCTAATCTATCCCAACACATAGGTATGATGTTGAGTGGCTGGAATACTTTCCCAAGTAGGATATCGGAATGCACGATTTCCTGGACGCGTTCAATATATCTCATTCATCTGCCTAGAAGAATGACAAGATGACATCCGATCGAACTATTCTCCTGATAATATGCCTTACCATTTATAGACACCGAAGAATGCTTAGCAAACCCCACACATATATGCACGATTGACAAGAGATAAAAATTGCTGGTGAAATACTATTTATTGATAACGACATTAACATAACTCATGAGAAGTGTTGTTCATCATCATAATCCAAAACGTATAGCATATAAACATATGCACCTCCTAGGAACAAAGAAAGAAAGGAAGAAAGAAACACATTTGGGTATAGAAATCGTTCAAGAGACTTTTCTTTTCGACCACGATCCAGCATCGCGAAATTTGAATATCGTAGAGACAAAACAAAACTCCCGACAAAACCCTAACGTTGCGCAATCAAAAAAGATTATTGGTCGGTCCCACTCGGTGTCCTATTGGGTCAAGGTTACCGTGCTTAGGCAACGAGCAGATACGCCCTGTCGAAGAGGCGAACGGCGAGCGCCTGTGTTCCTGCATCAAAAAGGGAGCCCGCATATAAATTCACTCATTCGGTGAGAGGACATTTAAATAACACAAAGTACGAAGAATTCAAGACAACTGGAGAGATAAGTGGCAAAATTCGCCCTCCGCACAGCCACAAACCGTTCGGGATTGTAAATATAAGGTCGCATAGGTTCCCAAATATTCCCTCGGGGTTGGAAAGACAATAATTTGCGTGTATGTAGCAAGCTAGAGAATTCGAGTGTATTCTGGATGCTCGATCGATACTGGCATATGCTTCCTTGAAAAAGTTGAGCTCTGCCTTTCTTTCCCTTTGTGTGCATGGCCCGAACGTTTGCGATGTCGTTCTTCCTTTTGCAGATCGCATGGAACTTTGGACTCTCTCTCCCGCTTGAGTTTTGATTCAGGCGTCTCAAACCCTTTCCGTACGAGACTCGGTACTGATGGACGTTCGGTATATTGTCCAGCCAAAGTGTAATCTGCTTCATCCATCAGATTATTCCTCCACATATATTCTATTACTGAAAAGTCTGGTCGAATATTTGTTTTTCCATCAAGGAAATGATCACGACTATGCATCATTCTATCCCACCAATTACTACGCGAATCGTTAGTGTCTTCGAATTCTTTATCACAGAAGAGACAGAAGCATTTCGATGGAGGAGGAAGGTTTTTGAAATGCGTTAGACTGTGCGCAAGCCAGTTATCGAAATCATCTGGATGGAATGTTACTCCACAATTTATCGATATGAATTCGCATGGAAGGACAATGGTAGTGTTGATTTGGGAGATTTGAGGTATTGGGAGGTTCCATCCAGCTACAGGGTTGGATTGAATGGATTGTCGACTGGTAGCTGTTGTGTATGACCCTCGAGACTGCATGCTAAAAACACTTTCGTCGTTTTCGCTGTAGGGCGATACGGTTGATGTGGAATCTTGGCTGATAGTCGAGCATGTTGAGGCATCGTACGCTTCATTTGCGAATTGTCGGGGAAGACGATATGTACTTGAGAGGAGACCTGCGAAAGGATTTTCGGAGTCATTGAGGTAGCGGTTAATGGGTGCATTATCGTAAGTTGCCATCTTATATCAATGTTCGCAGATTAAGAGGTAAGCTTCGCAACTGCTCACTTTGATGATAATGATCAAGGTTCTTCAATACAAATGATGGATTTGATGGATAAGGTTGACAGTGAAGGGAAAGGTGGAGCGTCGATAAGATAAGAACAGGCTTGTCGATCACTAGAAACAAACGAACGAATCCCTAAATTGCATGACGAGTGTCAGGATCGAGGACTGAAGACGATGAGAACGACGAGATATAAGAGCTATAGGAGTAGCTTTTTATATCCAAATAAAAGGCCAACAGAGACTGACCTGGAAGTGGAAGTCCGATCTGATTTTGAGTTACTTTGAGTGGTAGTTATCGCTTTAGATAATTATGCTAGGGATTGATAATGTTTCGCGACATTTGCGGGGAAATTTTGGGAATTTTGGGAATTGACTTCGACAAGCTCGGAAGGAGCTCTAACCAAGTGGCGTGAAAGTTGTATGGTTCCGGTTCCCTTCCCCAGGTTTTGGTGCAACAAACGGCTGCTGGTCTTTTACGAAAAATAATCAACAACGAACAACTATAATTTGCAAACCAAATCCGACAATAGAAGTATCGTTCTTATCGTTCGAGGGCATGAAAGCAAAGATCGGTCAGTATCTTATTCGATAAAGTCCGTTACTTTGAGAAGAAGTAAGATATGGACGATAGTTGGTCAAGTCGCTGACCACAGCAAATTGAAGGCGGAGGGGACACAAGTTATTAAAGAAGCAAGTCAAAATCTTGCTTCCACCCATTTACATATCTCTCTAGCATGGAGGCTCAAATTTCATGGACTTCGTTCGGGATATCTCTCTATTTCCGAAATTTCTTGCACCGCTTCTTTTCTTCTACTTCCTCTTACGGACAGGAAACAAATCGTTTTCCAGTGAAACTATCACCTATTCGTCACTTCGCGAGCAATGGTTCCATCGGCCCTAAACTCGACCACATAGCATCCACAATCTCAAGCTACAACACATCCGCATCCCACATCCCACGCACCCATACAAGGATAACATGGATCTTGGGATTGTTATACATCGATCCTGTAAGCAAAATCGTGTGCATACATACTTCGAATTCTCACCCGAACAAATGGATCATGCGAATTTGGATTACTGGAGCGATGTGATGCGATGGCATGCAACACATTGCTCTTGCATTTGCTGCATGTAGCAACCCGACTATCCTACAAATCTAGTGGTTCTTGAAAAGGGTTCCACGATAGCTATCGACCAGTTCACCCACGCAACCCTACACCGCTTCTTGATTACGCATTCATACTATGAAATGGGCATAACTCATACGAAAACCATGTTGATGAGGAGGTGAGAGGAAATTATTTCTTAGAGATGCAGGATCATCAGACCACATCCAATTCAAACGAGCTACGGCAGCACATTCTCAACATTCCTATTCGACGTTCATGTATACTCGGCCAACTGAGCATGGCTTTTCACTCATATTCAAGCGGCAACTATTCCATACGCTAGTCGTTTGCCTATCGTTAAAGCCAACCGAGTTTAAGGAGTTCTGTCTAATGCTAACATAGTTTCTAGCTTCTGCCTCTACTCAAAATACAAGAGGCTTCTGTTGTGACATGACTTCCTTGCCACCATCGATATATGAGCTCGCATAGAGTTCATACGTTATCGCCAAGATTTATTTCCAATGCACTGCCTTTCGAGGCAGAATACGACATCTGCAGTGCGTGCTGCAATCTCTTGATTTGGGTCTCAAGAGACAATGATAGCAGCCAAATTGATGACCCGGAGCACTACTAGGGAAAAAACACAGATTCGGTATCAAGGTTATCGTCAATCATAAAACCAAAACATTGACTCAAACACATACGCCATATGTAAAGTTGTGGGTAAATTCAAAGCATATACATTGAAAATTGGTTACCCTCGCATGGCTCGTTCCTTAACCCCGCACTTACCAATGGTTTTGAAGGATACTGGATGCTTAGTGAGCAACAGAGCCTCAAATGACCCCGCTTTCGGGTTCGAGCTATGATGGAAGTTGAAATTATCACTTGGTTGCATGTGAAGACGACGATCTTCGACGGCTAATCACGGTATCTGGTATCATGTGCGATCCTATATTGGGTACACGTAGTACATGCACATGTATGTATGTTTGTTTGCTGGAATTGTCACAACTCTTCCAATATCTCTGTTGGATTTATTATCTGAAGATATAGCCCGGCCTATCACTCAAGACTTTCCATGCCCATTGCATGAAGACATGAGTCACATGGCGGCGTAGCAGAGATTAGTTCTCCACCCTCTTCCGTGGGTATCTTTTCATGTGTAATCGGTCATAAAGATGCTACTTTTTTCCTTGGCCATCAATCAGGAGCGCAAAGCACCTTCATCTTCGCGACAATATTCACCAGATGGTTTCTTTCTCCATTTTCATCCCCTGCTTTCATGATTCCAGGAAACGTCACGCAGCTAATTTCTCGCTCGTTCAAAGTATCTTCATCCTCTCCCCCAATGTCTTCCATTCTCTCCTCGTCAAACATCGTTTGTTGATGTTCTTCAATTATGGGCATCATTATACTAAAGACTGCCTTTTGAACTCGCAGTAATCGTGAAAGATCAATAGCGGCATTAATTATGGTTTTTAGCGACTGATCTCTAGCTTCAGTACTTTGGACATCAAATATTGGATTCAGCAAACTATTGAGTTGCGCAACAACGGTATTGACAACAGCGGTAGTCTCCGATTTAAGCTTTTCAGGAGCTTCTTTCACCAAAATCCCGAGCGTCGTAGATCGCCATTGGTTCATTGCATCTTCGGGGCCTTTACATTTCTATCAGCTCTTCAAACTTTGACGAATAATTAGAATGGCTTTTCTCACCATAAGAACCCAAAGTTATTTCCGTTCTCGCGATCTCCATGGCTTGCTGCTCTGGAAGACCGACAAAATATGACCGGAAGATATCAAACACTAATAGACTTGATACAAGTGATTGTATGAAGTTAATTTTAGATGATGTTGCTAGATGCTGATACATGGGTACCCATTGCTCCAACTGTTGCCGTACTTCATCTGAAGCCTTTTCTAAATCTATTACAAGTCAGTTTAGTTTGACACGTTACTTTACCACATTGTCAATAAAAACACAATATTCACACATTTTCTCGCCCAACAAGCGCTCATGAAATTTGTCCCGACATAGCCGTGTCAAAATAAAGCTCCAAACGTACCAATTCTTCCCCGCCTAAAATTCGATATCACCCAATTCTGCAACGCATTCCCAATCCACTGCATCTTCTCCGCAACCACCTCATCCGAAACCTGTTCCCCTCCTACCCCACCCCGCCCACTACTACTCACCCACTCCTTCAACCCCCTCACCTGTCCTCTCAACGCCATAATCTCCTCATCCTTCCCCCTCATCTCTCCCATCGCATCATTATACGCTTCGCGAAACGCATCCCGATCCAACATCAATGCTCCCACACGACTCTGCACCTCTGCCGCACTGGGACAATTCGCATGCGCGGATCGGAGGAGACGCAGCTGGGAATCGGTTGCGAGATAATTGGTGTGGAGGGTGGAATGCGCGGTTTGTAGAAGATGGAGGGTTTCGCGCGTGTGGAGGAGTGTGGTGGTTAGATTGTGGATTTGGGAGTCTGGGGGGAGGGGTTCTTCTTCTTCTTCTGATTCTGATTCTTCGTCGGAGGTGGAGGGGTGGAGGGGATAGTCTTCTTCGTCGTAGGGTTCGTGGGAGGGGGGAGAGGGTGTGTTGGAGCGTGAGCGTGAGCGCGATCGAGAATGTGGATGCGGATGCGGATGTGGATGGAAATGGGTGGTTGGGATGGGGGTGTTACTTCTTTGGGGATCGGCGGCTGAATGAGTGGTCAATTGCAGATTAGGGTGAGAGAGTCGAACGCGTGGTGGTGCGGTTATTTCCGCCAAGGAAGATTGCGATTGCGATTGCGATGTTGTAGAAGTACAAGGGAGGGAATCGTAATCTCCGCCTTGCGATTTTGTATTTGTAGGCCTGGATCTAGATCCAGATCCAGAGATAGAGATGGAAGTGGATGCAGTGCGATGCGCAAGCGAATGCGCAAGATCGATTCGAGAAGATGAAGATTTCGGCGCGTGTTTCTTTTCTCTAGCGCTCATTTTGGCGGGTTGTTGTTGGAGAGGATGGAATCCTTCTTTTATAGATGAATGAATGGATGGATGGGTAAGTGGGAATAGATGAATGAGACTTGGTGTACCTCGTGGATAGGTACAGTGTTATACAAATACCGTAATATTTCGTATGGAGTTTCAATCAGATATCTAGATCGGTAGCTAGATGGATGCCTGCCGGTGTGAAAGCTGGGATGGTGAGAAAAGGTAGGTAGCTCCGTGTATCGCGTAAGTGGGATTTTTCAATCTTTCTCTCTTCACAGAAAACTAGTAAATTCGCAAAAGATCAGATAGAAATGAAGAGGGCATATTGAGAATTAGATACCTAGTGAATAGGTAGATAAATAGGTAAAGAACAACTCAAACCCAAGTACCCTTTGCTTCTCAACAATCCTCGACAAAATAAAATACAATATAATCTCTTCATGAAAAGAAGACGAAGAAGAAGCAGAAGAACCTCTTCCGAAAAACCAAACCCACGAAAAATAAAACACACAAACACACAAACACACAAACAAACCAAATCATCGAAAAAGGAAATCCCGAAACGAAATGAACCCTCCTACCTACCTTACCCACGGAGCAAAGCGAAACAAATGAATATTCGTGTGGTGGAGAGAATTCATTCAGATTGATCAAATGAAGGAAGATGAGAGGTTCTTATTCTGCTGCCTGGAAGTATGAGATGCGATGAGGGACGGATTGATAGATGGATGGATGCATTAATTTCCTGGGTAGATGTAGGTAATCAATTGTGCTCTGTATTATTTGTTAAGCGCTAGGTGCTAGGTTTGTAAGGAATGGATAGACTGGTTTTCTTTTTGGGGGTTGGTGGTAGCGGGTGTGTGCGTTTTGTTTGAAATTGGATGGATGGATGGATGGATGGATGGTTAGATCGATCATAGGTGAGATTGATTATGAGTGAGGGGTTGACGGGAGATCTGCAGTGTGTGTGAGTTTTGCTTTGTTTTGGGTGGTGGTAGGTGGGTGTGGATGAATTGATATCGGGATTTTGGTTATTGTGTATGTATGTATATATATGTTTGTGGCTATGTATGTAACGAGTAAGAGCTCAAAAACATATACCTATATCCCAGGGAATATTCTGGGAGAAGGTAAGAGAGAGTTTCAAATTATTTCTATTCCATTCCTAGAACATTATGAAAGGGGATATCGTAGATATTCCAAGAAAAGATTTTTGTCGTCAAACTCGAAATTGCGAGTGAGACTGCGGGGTTGCGATAATATATCACACACATACACAAATACCACATCAAAATCGATCCAATCCCAAGATTTCTCCATAATCAACATCTTGGGTATCTGATCTTTCAAGTCCAATTCCCATTCTCATTTCCATCACCACACTTGTCAATTACTGGATAAACCAAGATAATTTAAAATCTAAACCCTTCCTCCCCTCCCCCTCCCCCTCCCCGCATCATCTACTTCGCCGAAAAAAGGACCCCAAAAAACATGACCCCTAAACCCCCCC